>CM068743.1:31283279-31525779 GCA_035084275.1 Hydrolagus colliei | reverse complement strand
TCTCTCTCTCTGCCCTCACTCCTTCCCTCTCTCCCTCTCTCCGCCCTCACTCCTTCCCTCTCTCTCTCTGCCCTCACTTCCTTCCCTCTCTCCTCTCCTTCCCACTCCTTTCCTCACTCCTTCCTTCACTCCTCTCTCTCTGCCCTCACTCCTCACTCCTTCCTCTCTCTCTCTCTCACTGCTCTTACTCCTCTCCCTCACTCCTCTACTCCGCTCACTCTCCTCTCCCTCTGCCCTCACTCCTCCTCTGGTCTCTCTCCTCCTCTGGCCTCTCTCCTTCCCTCTCTGCCCTCACTCCTCTCTCTGCCCTCACTCCTTCCCTCACTCCTCTCTCTCTCTGCCCTTACTCCTTCCCTCACTCCCCCTCCTCACTCCTCCTTTCCCTCTGCTCTTACTCATTCCCTCACTCATCTCCCTCACTCCTCCTCTCCCTCACTCCTCTACTGTCCGCTCACTCCTCCTCTCCCTCTGCCCTTACCCCTTCCCTCACTCTCCTCCTGCCCTTACCCCTTCCCTCACTCTCCTCCTGCCCTTACCACTCCCTTCTCCACTCCCTCACTTCCACCCCCTCACTCTTTCCTCTCCCTCTGTCCTACCCCTTACCCCTCCCCTACTTTACCTTTGCCCTTACCCCTTCCCTCACTCCTCCTTTCCTCTCTCTCTACCCTTACCACCCCCTCACTCCTCCTTTCCTCTCTCTGCCCTTACCACCCCCATCACTCCTCTCCCTCACTCCTTCCCTCCTCTCCCCGTACCTCCTTTACCTTTGCCCTTACCCCTTCCCTCACTCCTCCTTTCCTCTCCATTACCTTTTCTTCACTCCCTCACTCTTCATCTCCCTCACTCCTTCTCTGCCCTTACCCCTCCCCTCACTTCTTTCCTGGTCACTCTTACCCCCCTCTTCTCACTCACTCACCCCTCCATTGCCTCTTTCCCCCCCACTGTCCAGCCAGCCACACTCAGTGACCTGTTGGCCACACGTTGGCGGTTAGTGAGTGGCTGGGAGAGCCTCTTGGTGACAAAACTTTAAATTATCTGCCTGCACAGGGGGACATTACAGAACCCAGACCACTATTCGAAAAGAGAAAAGGAGTTTATCCTGTCAACAACTACAGCCAACAATCAGCTGAATGAAATTGGCCAATTTCATCTTCTGGCTGCGAATCTAGCAATCATTTGCTTCATAATGGGCATATCTTAAAAACAACTGGTCAGATAAAATGGGTCACTCACTACATAGGAATAATAATCCTTGCTTTTGATTCAGCGCTTTTCACGCCTTCTGAACGTCTCAAAGCGCTTCACCGAATATACTGTAAAGTGAATTGACTGCATATTTGTGGGATATATAAATTCAAGTTGTTGTATTGCTGTGTGCAGATTGGTTAACTTGTTCATCCACAAATACACAGTCACCACACTTTACAGAAATCTTGTCCAGCGATTTGAAATATTTTGACAATGCGATAAGGTTATGCAAGGATTATTACTGTTACCATTTTTAGTTTATTGAAGTGAGGTCAATGAAAAGACTAAGGCACCAATATAAATCCTCAGAATGACCTGCCAGTAATTTCTAAATATCATCTCACGAAGCACTCAGTGTTCCTTATAATGGCAATAAATGTGTTCAATTTTACCCCATTTTGGGTCATTTCTGTTTCACCAACAGGTGTGGTCAACAGAACAACAAGTTCTCAAGATTGATCCACATCATGTTGTGTTATTTTTCCCTCAATGTCACATGTGAAATACAGCACATAAAATTAAATAAATTGTAGCCCACACAATGCAGAGTTCCAATCTATCAACAACAACTTGGATTTATATAGCGCCCTCCACGCCGGACGGCATCTCAGAGAGCTTCCCAACAACAGATCCCAGGACCAAACCGGGGGAGAGGGAAGAAGGTGACCGAAAGTGCGATGGAAAAAAAAGATCTTTAGCCGAGACCTGAAAGTAGGAAGAGGGGGCGAGGCGAAGGGAGTGAGGAAGAGAGTTCCAGAGCCTCGGAGCGTAGTGGCTGAAGGTTGATGGTGGTGAGAGGAGGATTCTGCGGACAAGGAGGAGGCCAGACCCAGTGGAGTGAAGGCAATCAGATCGCATTCATGACAATGTTGAACCCGCACGTTTTCTCTCTGCAGAATAATTTGTTTCAGTTATTATTCTTTGCTGGTAATAAATCCCATTCAGGTACAACAATAACAACAACAACAACAAATTACATTGATAGAGCGCCTTTCACGTCGGGAGGACGTCCCAAGGCGCTGCACAGGAGGAGTGTGACCCGAGTTGGGAGGGGAGTGTTTGGGAAGGGGTGAAACACGAAGGGGAGGTTGAAAAGTTCGGGGTGGAACAAAAGGCACGGTCGAAGAGGAAAGTCTTCAAACCGGCCTTGAAAGAGGAAAGGGAAGAAACGAAACGGAGGGATTGAGGGATAGCATTCCATAGGGTGGGAGCGGAGAAACTGAAGGCCCGGCCTCCGATGGTGGGGCGGTTCGGGCGGGGGGCTTGGAGCAGGCCAAGTCCTGTTGAACGGAGGGTCCGGGTGGGCGTGTAGGGGGAGAGTAGATCGGTTAGATAGGGCGGGGCAAGGCCATGTAAGGCCTTGTAGGTGAGGACGAGGATCTCGAACTCGATCCTCTGGAGGATGGGGAGCCAATGGAGACGGGCGAGGGTTATGTGGTCGCGAAGGCGGGTGCGGGATAGTACACGGGCTGCAGAGTTTTGAATGACCTGCAGCCTGTGACAACAACAAATTACATTCATAGAGCGCTTTTCATGTCAGAAGGACCACATTTTAGACAGCTAATGAGGAAGAAAATGAATATATTTATAATAATAATCCTTGCATTTGATATAGTGCCTTATCACGTCTTTTGAGATGTCTGAAAGCGCTTCCCAGAATATACTGTAAAGTGAATTGACTGTATATTTTGTGGGAGGGTGAAATGCAGCGTCCCACAAACAGGAACCTTATTATTATTTTTTAACTTGCATTTAGATATCGTGGTTAATGGGGTCACCTTCTCGTAACAGTGACGGACCTTGGCACTGAACTGGGGGAATTGTGTTGGTCACTCTCTGCACAGCAAAAGAGGAAGCCTCTCCACTCTTACCGTTACTTCACCAGATTTTATTAAATTGCCCTGAAGCAGACATTAAATCCCTCTGATTCTTAGCAATTGGGTAATCTTGTAAATGGAATAAGACATACGATTAATTATTTTTAACTTTAAAAAACACTTTTTTCCTTAGATGCGTTAATAATAAACTCCCCAAAAGTTTCTAATACTCATCCTTATGAAACCAGATGCAGCTGTAGAGGAAATGTATCTGTTTAATCAGCAGTAACTCAGGAAAGCAATTCTGCATTTCACTGCAAAGCAACTCTAGCTATCTCTCCCTGAGGTCAGATAAAGTTTCTCCATGTTCAAATCAAAGTTGTTAACTACTAACAACTAGCAAAAAGACAGGGATTCCATTACCCATCTAAGAACTAGCAATCCATATCTTAATAAGTAAAATTTGAGTACCAATTTGTCCAGATTAAGTTGATAATTCATGGCTGTTTGTGAGACATTGCTGTAAGCAAATTGTCTGTCAAATGGCGACAAAAACAGAGCCATTACACTTGAGTAAATTCTGTGATACGTTTTGAGGTAGACTCCCACCATCAAATTAGAGATTATATTACAAATGAAATTAAATAAATATTGGCTGATGTTCTGAAATGGATCTAATGTCCTCCTGGTCATCAGCTAAGGAGAACATTACAACTGATTTTATTCTTATTCTCACCCTCATCCAATGTTCACTGTATAGCCTGCAAACTCCTTTCAGACGTCCTCTTGTCGATGAATTATGGCGGGTTGAGATTCTGCCATGAGATACGTGGCAGAATACAAACATTTAGGATTTCTCCATTTTCAGTTCAATCAATACGTAAGGTATGAGTTTATGTAAAATACATGATGTTACATAAACATCACATCACTGGCAAAACATCTTGGGTCAGAATTTATGCACTGTTGGGTTTACACATTTTATTATGAAGTGCTCTGAGATGCCGTCCAGCGTGGAGGGCACTATATAAATCTACGTTGTTGTTGTTGTTGATCACACATCTGTCTTCATGAGAAAGGGAAAGTCTCATCCACTAGAGCTGGTTGAAAAAACAGAAACCTTTCTACAAGCTTAATCTTGCTGGGCCTTTTAGGAGTGAAATCAGGAGGCAGTTTTTCCACACAAAGGATGGTGGAAATCTACATCTCTCTCACCCAAAAGTTTGTGGACGCTGGATCCATTCAGATTTTCAAGACTAAGGCAAGGAAAAACTGGTAGGACTGGTTACACCCTACAAAGGTGAGTCACCTAGCAGCCAGGTGCTGAGCAAAGCCAACTTTGGGAGCTGAGGAATGTTCAATGCGGTTGCAGCTGTAACCTTAAATGCAAATAAACACTGAAGCAATCTGGTGGAGTCTTGTAGCTTAGGGGGTTAGAGCAGTTGCCTGGCAAACGAAAGGACCCAGGTTTATTTCCTGGGCAGAGCAAAAGATTAAGCAAGTTTCCTTACTCCACACGCCTCTGTAAGTAAGAAAGTAAGTAACAGAAAACCAGTTATTAGACAATTGGTGGATTGTTTTTCCAGAGGGTAATAATCTCTTCTAAATAAAATCAGATTTGGGTTACTCAATCCACGACTGTTTGTGGCTGCTCTGTTTCGCCTACAAAAGAAACACAATTCATTTTACAGTATATTCTTTGAAGTACAGTACTTTGAGACACCCCAAAGATATGTTAGGGATCTACATCAAATGCAAGGATTATTATTATGTATTATTATTTCATGCAGAACATTTAAAATATTGATTTGTCTGTCATTTGAGTTAAAATGCATTAGTGTACTCCAGAACACCGGTACAATTATATTCTTTGTAAATAAATATTTTGGGCTCATTTAAGTCAAAGGCGCCATACCATACATTGCTTTCATGGTACGTAGAAGACTTACAATACAATTTACATGATATGTTATGACTGGCAGTGGATATGTTGGCATTTGTTAATGTTTGGCAAACCCAGAAACTTTTGCTGCATGTTCCCAGTTACATTGTTTTGGCCTTCATTTCACATCAAGGTTTCTTCTCTTGGGCAGTTTGCCATGTGGCCTACCAGCATAGTATCCAAGCTATTCACAATGAAAACTTGTGTCTGTCTCCACTATCATCAGAAACATTGCTGCAAATTCTCAAATGTAGTCTTAATTTGAAAGCCATTTCATAATAATAATCCTTTCAAGTGATATAGCACCTTATCACGTCTTCAAGACATCTGAAGTTTATGGAATTCTCTATCTACCCCAAAAGGATGTGGATGCTCAGTCATTAAACAAATTCCAGGCTGAGATCGATAGTTTTTTTTAAAAAAAACAAGCTAAAGGGATATGGGGATAGGGCAGGTAAATAGAGTTAGGAAAAGAAGATCAGCCATAATCTTATTAAATGGCGGGGCAGGCTTGAGGGGCCGAATGGCTCCTACTTATGTTCTTATGAAATACATCTTTTTAAGATCTTCAGCAACCAGCTTCTAAATTATGGCTGAATTAAAGAATTTTCTACCATTCTATTTTAAACCTTAATTTTTACAACATATTGAATGATAATAATCCTTGCAGTTCATATCACATTTGCACAGCTTATATTGTAAAGTGGATTGACTGTGTACTTTGCAGCCAGTTGTGCACAACAGCGTTCTACCAACAGACTACGTACATGTCATCAAACAGAATCCTAGAACATAAAACGCTGGTTAGGGCTCAGCTGGAGCACTGTGTTCAGTTCTGAGCACTACACTTTTGGAAGCATGTCAAGGCAAGGCATTTCATTCACCCATTGGTGAATCACTCTCTCCACTGGGTGTTCACAAGATCCTGATGTCACACCGAAAATGGCAATGAAACATTATCTACAATGAAAATGATGGCATTCATACCGATCCTCTGGATGTCTATCTAAATAGTTTAACTCAGTAAAAAGAGTTAAACCTTTTTACTAACTACAATGAAGTACTTCTAGATACAATGCGTGTTTCTGTTGTTGGTCAGCGCACTGTTGAAAAAAAAAAAGAGGGTTAACAGTACGGTACTGTGTGATTACCCTGAACAAGTGTACATCTCCCTTATTCATCTTTGATTCCACTATTCACCATTTTCACAGAATATAATAATCCCTGCATTTGATATAGCGCCTTATATCATTGAGATGTCTCAAAAGCTGAATAAATATACTGTGAAAGTGGATTGACTGTATTTTGTGAGCGAAATGTGGCATCCAATTGTGGATACGAGTGTCCCACAAACTGCCACGGAATGAAGTGAGCAAAATATTATTTTTTAATTTTTTTTATTAGTAAATATTCTCCCAACAATGAAACTTGCTCTCATTTAAAAATCTAACTTTAAAAAAAAACACTAAAATCTATGTTTTCCAGCGACACAAAAACGCTTGTTTCACTCTCTCAAGTTTCAATATCAGCTAAGAATTGCACCAAAGGAATTGAGTGGTGATCACCAGGGTCAAATGAAGACAATGTAGAGTCAGAAAGCCACACTGTGTAGTGTGCTTCATGTCAGATTGCATTGCGAAGCATCAGATCAGAAGAGCATAGAGTCCCATAGCCCAGTGGTTAGAACATTCGCCTTGCAAACGAGAGATCTGGATTCAAATCCCCGATAGGGCGAAATGTTGGGCAACTTTCCTTCCTCCACGTGCCTCTGTTTATCTAGCAGTAAGAATCTGGTTGTTAGTTGATTGGCAGATCACTTATCCGGAGGTAATAATTCCTTCAAAAAAATGTAATAAATTGGTCACTCAATCTACCACTGTTTGTGGGACACTGCTGTGCACAATTGGCTGCCACGTTTCACTCACAAAACATACAGTCGCTACACCCTGTAGTATATTCTGTGAAGCATCTTGAGACGTCTCAATGACATAAGACACAACATCAAGTGAAAGGATTATTATTGTTAAATCAGGCTGTTTGAGTAGGCAATTAAAGAGTAATTGAGTGTCAATGTGCACAATCCTCTTCCAAGTAATCTGGCTCCTTTTATTGACATAGACCAAGCTGTGGTGTTTTTCCTGGATTGCATTCAAACTATTTTAAAATGGTACAAAATAAGAGGAAGTATGAATAAAAAGCCTAGCTTTTAAGTTTCCATTTGTTTAAACATGTCTGTACAGTAATTTAATTCCACAGTGCAGAATCATCCCAAGTGTTTACAAGTGGAAACACTGACCACTGGATGAAGAAGGGCCTTTGGCTCAATTGATTTTATTCTTCCAGAACACTTCCCTACACTACCATCCTTCATTACAACTGTTTCTTAAAGGATTCCTGGTCTCAGTCAACTGTTCCAGTTCTTAACCACCATCTGGTTAAATAAATAGCTCCTGTGTCTGTGCTGGAATTGCCTTTTATAACACTGAATCTCGGTACTTTTGGTTTGCTGCATAGATATCCAAAATTATTATTCTAAGTTTACTTACATGATCCCATTTATAATCTTATATCCCTCTACAAGACCCCTCTGAGACATCTGTAGATCCTGTAGCTCAGTGGTTACAGCACTCGCCTTACAAGCATGAGACCTGTGTTCGAATCCAGGCAGATCAGGGCGAAACCTTGGGCAAGTTTCCTTACTCCGCACACCTAATAATTATAATCGTCCCAAAAAAAAACCACAATAATAAAAGTTGGTGATTTCAATCCACAACTGTTTGTGGGACACTGCTGTGCGCAATTGGCTGCTGCCTTTCACCCACAAATATAGTCAATTCACTTTACAGTATGTTCTGTGAAGCACTTTGAGACATTGATAAGATGTGAAAAGCGCTATATCAAATGCAGGGATTATTATTATTATTTCTTTCAAGACTAGGAAAGCCCTAACTTGTCTAATCATTGCTCATCACTTTGCTCTTCTCTGCACCACCTTGAAGGCGTCAACAGCTCCCTTATATCACTGCAATCAGAACTAGATGTACTGCAACAGGTGAGGACAGAGCAGAGCGCAAGAGCTGGAGAAGTTGTTCTGTGGATCTGATCTCAATGAATTTGGCCCAGCCAGCATCCTGTTAGTATTGTTTATTGTTGATATACAATCAGAAGCTAATAACTTTTGGGGGATTTCTCTTTCACTTGTTTGCAAATCAGAAAAAATAGTGAAGTGCTATAGCTCAGTGGTTAGAACACTCAAGAGACCTGGGTTTGATTCCTGGCAGTTCAGGGCGAAACCTTGGGCACGTTTCCTTAGTTATTAAAGGATATGGGGATAGGACAGATAAATGGAATTAGGTTAGATCAGCCATAATCTTATTAAATTGAGGGGCAGGCTCAAGGGGCCGAATGGCCTACTCATACACCTATTTCTTATGTTATGTTCTTAAATGCATCACCCCTCACTTCTCTGCATTAAACTTAATCTGCCAAGCATATGCAATTTTGAAAACTTGCCACATAGGGAATCACACAGACAAAGATACCTTCTATGATCTATATCCTGGCACCACTGAATTGGGTCACTGGCTTTGTATAACTGGCCCATTTCACCAGCCTGTGTATGTCCTTCTACAGTCTGCTGTCATCCTCCTCACTGTTTATACATTCCCAAGTTTTGTGACATCAGCAAACTTTAAAATGTTGCTCTATACCCAAGTCCAAGTCATTCACATAAATCAAAAAGAGCAGTGGACCTAATACCAAACCCTGGGGACATTATCTCCATGCTGTCACTATCCCTCTTATCCCATGGGCTTCAATTTTGCTAACTAGTCTATTATGTGGCACCTTATCAAACGCCTTCAGTTGGTAATACTACATCAACTACAGTACCGTCATCAATCCTCTCATATCAACAACAACATTACATTTCAAAAAACTCAATTAAGTTTGTTAGACAAAATTTGCCTTGAACAAATCTGTGTTGGCTGTCTTTAATTAGCTTTTTCTAAGTGAACATGTATTTTTGTCCTGGATTATGGTCTCTAGATTCTCTACAAGTTTTCCCACCACTGACGTTAGTCTGACTGGCCTGTAGTTACCAAGTTTATCCTTCTTGCCTTTTTTGAAGGGGGGTGCAACATTTGCAACTTTCCATTCCTCCAGCGCTGCTTCCATATACCAGGAGGATTGAAAGATCGTGGCCAGAACCTCCACTATTTCCACCCTAACTCCCCTCAGCAATCTAGGATTCATCCCATCTGAACCAGTTGACTTTTCTACTTATTTCCTTTTTCAGTTGTGCTCTGTATTATGCTTGATTTTCTAATGTATTTTGAATCTGATATTCATCATAACCTTCAATTTTCTGTTTTGTTTTAATCCCAATTTCTGTATTCACGCAGGGAGCTTTAGCTTTGGGTGTACCACTTTCACCTCCCCCAATGATAATGTGTTTGGTCAGTACCATAACTATCTCCTCCTTGAAGGCTTCTCTCATTGCTTGTTTGTTTTCAGCCACTTAAACTTATCTAGAACCTCAGCCAGATTTATGTGAAAGTCTTGGAATTTAAGCAATGTTTGTTAGATTGTGGCAGGCATGTATTTACTGTCCATGTGTTTTTTTAAAAAAAATAAACCTCTAGAAAATAGTTGTTTAAAATGTTCACTACCTCCTTTTCATTCAGATTGTATCTGTTATGAAACAGCAGAATTTCAGTCAACCATGTTAGAGCCTTGGCTTGTAGGGGTAACGGGATCTGATTTTGAAGAGTGTCTGCCCCCAGTGACTGGTCTTCCCTTCATGTTCTGCCAGGCTGGCGGTGCTATCATCAGCGTTGCCCTGGAATACTGCAGACCTGCCTAGCTCAGGAATAGGGCAATCAAGATTGGCACAATTCCGATCTTCCGTTGCCAAATACATCCCCCAGGAGCCAGTTCAGTTCCATGGAGACTCTGCTTAAACCATATGCAATTTTGAAAACTTGCCACATAGGGAATCACACAGACAAAGACATCTTCTATGATCTATATCCTGGCACCACTGAATCGGGTCACCAGTTTTGTATTAAATATTTTTTCCCCAGAAGACTTAGTTTTCATTGATCAATACACATTCCTGTACACTGTCATAGATTGAGCAATATAATAATAATAATAATCCTTGCATTTGATATAGCCCTTTTCATGTCTTCTAGATGGCTCAAGGCGCTTCACAGAATACTGTATACTGTAAAGTGAATTGACTGTATATTTGTGGGCGAAACACGGCAGCCAAATGCACACGGCAGTGTCCCACAAACAGTCATTGATTGAAATGACCAATTTATTATTGTCTTTTTTGAGGGATTATTATTAGGCACGCGGAGTAAGGAAACTAGCCCAAGGTTTCGCTCTGCCTGGAATTGAACGCAGGTCTCCTGTTTGTAAGGCGAGTGCTCTAACCACTGAGCTACAGGACTCCACGTACTGTATACATGTAGTACATAATATACTGTGCTATATACATAAAACAACTAGTACCAAACTATAACACATCAAAAGATCACAACATACTTGTAAATAAGTTACAGTACTGTAACCGCTGAATGCAGGCTCTAGTTTCATGGCATGAAACAAAAATAAATACCATGCGGATAAAGTCAAAGGAAGACGGGAGACCCCGACAGAGGATTATGCACACAATTAAAATAATGTTCACATAAAAGTTAAAGTATTGCAGAGATCAAATATTTTAAATAGGTGACTCACAGGCCAAAGGAAGAAGATCTAAAGAAGGTCCAAGTGATTCTGATCATCCCACAACAACACTTAATGTGACCACTAGACTGGTGTTTAGAAATGTTCTCTCTTAAACTGAGAAGATTAAAATGGGTGATTATGAAATGTGACTCTAGGGAAATTGGAATAAATTAATGGGTGAGATGCCAGCCTGCATATTAAATCATATCTGCTTGCTCAGTGGGACATTTAAGACCCCATGACACTGTTTGGGGAAAAGCATGATTTTTTTCCCCTCTGTGTTTTGGCTAAAATGTAGACATATGAATTATCATTCATCACTTGGCTGTTAGTGGGATATGTCCGTTCATAAATTGGCTACTCAGAATCACGCAACATCGATTTATATAGCGCCCTCCACGCCGGATGGCGTCTCAGAGCGCTTACTTACAACAATTACTGTGAAGCTCTTATGAGATATTTTTACCTTAGGTGCTGCAAATACTCAAGTTCCTTTTCTCTTTCCTTAATGAGAAGCCATAAGTTAGGAATTATTAAGAGAGTTAAAGGAGAGGTTACAAAAACATTTCTTTACACAGTGATCAGATGAAGAAAGCTCTTCAGTCCAATTGATTCTCTCCTTCTAGAAAACCCACCTTAACCAAATTTAGAGAATTTGAAATTTTCTGCTGCAAATGGAGGGAAGTTAATAGCAATTCTTTTTGCAGGGGTGAAATACAGTAATAACCAATATATTAATAATAAGATTGACAGTGTCTTATCACATCTTGAGAAGCCTTAAAGTGTTTTGCTGAACACACTGTAAAGTGAATTCTCTTTGTGGGCGAAACTCTGTACCAATTGCTCACAGCAGTATCCCACAGACAATTTATTTATTTATTGAAGGGATTATTTGTTGAATCCAAAATTATTTTACTGGAATTAGATAAGGAGTGGAGACTTGTGTGGAATATAAACACTGCCACGGACTGATTGGGCAGAGGGGCTGTCCATTCTTTGTAAGCTCAATTCCTGTTGTTAAAATATCAGTATGGAACACAATTTAAATTTATACAATTTAATGCAAACTATTGTATCTACAAAAGTGCACAGAATATTTCATTGACCCTCTAACTCCTGATGAGGGTAATGTAAATACAGGTACAGTACAACATTTTTGTTCCAAGATTAACTGTCGAGTGTTTCAAAATGTTTTTGCTGCCTCCTGCTGGAAATCTTAGGCTCTCTCCAATTCTTCAGAATTTGTTAGGCGAGTGAGTGTTGTTGAACCCAGATTTGTACTGAACCACTCATGAGCAACGGTGCAAATCTTTTTCAGCAAAAGGAAACACAATGAATGTCACAGACAGCAACAAAACTCAAACATAAACAAATATTTCAGTATAAAAGCAAAACATTAGTGTGAGATTTGAGTTTCTCAATCAATTCTTGAAACGTTCATCTAAAACGACAGTGCAAAGATAACTAGTTCAACTGAATATTCAAAAAGCCTTAGAGATTTTATTTTGCCTCATACATAACATATTTAGCTATGCACACATCCCTGTAAGCTAATTGTGGGCAGGAATTATCTGAGACACATGCTTTCTGCTGAACTAGGTTGGCTGTGAGCCACGTACCCATTCTTGAGTCACTATGATTTGCACACTACTGCAGTTGGCTGCCATCTGGTGGCCCTGCCTTTGAGAGCACAGATTAATAATAGTCCTTGCATTTGATAGTGCTGTTCACAACTTTGAGACGTCTCAAAGAATATACAGTACTAAAATCACCCTGTAAGCTCCTCCACTCTGAGGAATATACCCCCAGTCTACACAGCCTTTCACTAAAGCTAAGCACTTGCTGCTGGACACCCTAGGTATCCTTCCTGAAATTTATCATCCGAAACTGAATGCTGTACAACAGTGCAGTATTCTATATAGTGGTGAAGCACCTATTGATTATTATATTCCAGATCTCTTGTAATAAGGGGCAATTTCCCAATTGTTATATTGACAGCTTCCTGTACCTTAAAAACTAGATTTTAATAATAGTAATAATCCTTGCATTTGATAGTATTTTTCACATCTTTTAGATGTCTCAAAGTGCTTCACACAATATACTGTAGAGTGAATTGATTGTACTTTTGTGGGTGAAATGTGGCAGGCAATTGCACACAGCAGTGCCCCATAAATGTTTGTGGATTGAAGGATTATTATCATTATTTTGATGGATTATTATCAGGCATGTGGAATAAGGAAACTTGCTCAAGGTTTCACCCTGTTTAGAATCAAACCCAGGTCATTCACTTGCAAGGCAAGTGTTCTACTATGGAATTGAACTCCCAGTTGCTTGTGTTCATTGGTTCTCTTTCTTCATCTACATAAGATTTGTGTGGAATTCACAGCATGGACACAGGTTATTTGACCAGCATTTATATTCCACACGAATCTCCACTCATTCGCTTACTGCTCCATCCCATTCCCTTTAATACCATTATCTCTCATTTGTATGTCTTACTTCCTCTTGAATACATCTATTCTAGTGGCTTCAACCACTGCTCCAGTCAATGAGTTCCATAGTCTCACCAAACTCTGCATGAATTAGTTCTTACTAAATTCACTTTTACATTCCCTAGTCACTGTCTTCTACATATCCTCCGGTTACAGACTTGTCAATATATATGTGGAAACACAAACTTTAAAAGTAGTCAGTAAAAAATTAAACACAATAGAAAAAAATTGGAATGTTTTACTAACAAAGTGGCGAGTCTAAGAAACGAATTGAATTTGGGATGGAAAGGAACTTAGTTATTGTGTTTGAGACATTGACAATAGAACGTCTGAATCTAAAATCATTCATGTATATCCTATGAAGGGCTTTCAGACATCTCGTTGATGTGATGAGGCCAATTTTTAAACTTAAGGAATTATTATTATAATAAATAATGACTATACTCTTTAGGTCGGGGAGGTAAGTGGGTGTGTTTTTGGAGCTGAAATAACTTGGCAATAGAATGTTAGAACAGAGTCAACCTCTGGGCAAACTTGGTTCCTGATTTAATGAATAACTTAAATTAAGCAAAAATTTTGTAATGTTTTGAATCAACAATGAATATCAGAAATCTTTCAATCATGTGGCAGCAGAATTAATTTTAGAAGCACAAGAACAGGAGTAGGCCATTGAACCAGAGGCATTTTTAAGATTTCAAACTACTTGGTGAAATTTTCTTAGGGGACCCGTCACTGATGGTAAGTTTAATAAGTGCACGCGCATGTGCAATTTTATGCAAAAATTTACTTTCAGCGAGTGCAATGCCTCTTTAGGCAAACCACCTGCTCTGCCGGCTGGGGATAGCTCTGGTTTTCACTGTACAGGTATTTAACAAAACACAAGAGCACAGCACACTCAAATCCTCCCATTTCGATGATTTTTTTGCATCACTTTGAGGGCCCACAATATGAGAGGTGCGTTGCATTGATTGCATCGACTTTAAAAATGCCTCTGTGTTGAACCCCTCAAGCCTGTTCTGCCATCTATTAGTATAGTAAAAGCCTGTTTTTTCCAGCACCCTCGGGGCCTGACTGATGTCGATTAAACAACATGCCGGATATTCGGGTGGATGAGATGCTGAAAACCCAACACAAAAAAAAATTAACTTATTTTAACATACCATATTAATAATAGACTAAATAATGAGATAACAGACCTTTGTTATTCACCTAAAAATCACCTTTGCTGGTACAGTAGATGCCTGGTTTGAAGCCATGAAGCTGGGGTAGAGGTGTACAGTATCTTCTACAATGGCGATTGAGGGAAAAGAACGGCAGCGTCAACTTCAGGCACTACTAGTGGCAAGCTGAAATACCGTTGTGAGGGGAAAAAACGGCAGCACCACCTTCAGACACTAGGAGCAGCATTCCAAAATACCAATATGAGGGGAAAAAATGCGCCAAATTTGCCTAATGTATCACCCTCCTGGAATCGAACCAAGGTCTCTTGCTCCGACCTCTCTGACATGCTGACTCCCTATCAACTTGTTCCTCCCTCCGCTCAGCGGCTCTGGCCTGCTCCATGTCTCTCGCCCAACCTACCATTGGCATCTGAGTTTTCGGCCTCTGCCCCTATGCTATGGAACTCCATCCCACAATCCCTTCACCTTGCTTCTTCCCTTGTCTCTTTCAAGTGTGGTCTCAAGAACCTCCTCTTCAACCATGCTTCAGTCACTGTCCTATCTCCTTGCCCTCCCTCATCCCCACCCCAAGCTCGTGTCCTGATCCATCGCTGTTCAGCACCTTGGGACATCCTCCCGACATTCCTGTAGCTCAGTGGTTAGAGCACTCACCTTGCAAGCAAGAGACCCAAGTTCAATTCCAGGCAGGGCGAAACCTTGAGCAAGCTTCCTTACGCCACACGCTTGATAATAATCCCTCAAAAAAAAGTAATAAATTGATCTCGATCCACAACTGTTTGTGGGTCACTGCTATGTGCAATTGGCTGCCGTGTTTCACCCACAAAATATAGTCAATGCATTCTATATTATAATCTGCGAAGCGTTTTCATGTCTATGAAAAACGCTATATCAAATGCAAGGATTATTATTAATGCTTTCTACTTGGATCCTCTGCAGGTCAGATGCAGTCTATCCCAGCAATCCCATTGAGTTGCTCCCCTCTTGAAATGCTTCTTGCTCCATAAAGCCTTGCTTAGCATTCTGACCATTCTTCCTCCTTATCTCCAAAGGCAGCAAGCACATTGTACATGTTGAACAGACCATTTCTTGTGGCTCGTCGATCTCTTGTTCCTACTTATTACTATTATTATTCTCTGCCTACACTGCCCATACCCTGCTGACTATAAGTCACACACCTTTATGTACCTGTATCTATCTAGGACATGTGGTGTGACTGTGTTCTGGAGTAAACTATCCAGATATTCGTCCCCCTCTCTTGGGTGTTATAACGCTCTAACTCACACTCCAACCGAACGCCGGAGCCAGAGGGACTTCACGAATAGGCATTTCACCCAGATCTGAGCTGGTGGTGACATCATGATTGAAGAACCTGCAAACTCATTTGAATGGAGGCTGATATGTGTTGGAATGTTGTTTTTGTGGTTTGCGTGGCATAGTTTTGGTCATTTACATCCCTCAGGTAGCAGGAACTGTTAAAGGGTGTTGTCTGGAAGAGGCCTGATTTACATGGAAACCTATTGCCTGCATGAATGTGTAGTGTGTGAGTGTACACCTAAAAAAAAAACTTACCCTAAACCTACCCTTGCTCACTAACTACTGCCACATCTCCAATCTCTCTTTCCTCGGTCCTCCAAAGCACTGAAACAGCAATAGTCAAGGTGACAAATGAGATTCTGTCCATCTGTGCCCAGGGTTCTCTCTGCCTTTGACGCTGGCTGTGGCCCATTCACCTCCACCAGCCCCTCTATTTGCATCTTAACCTTCAAAGTTCTGTTCTCAAATGGGTCAGATCCTATCTCTCACAGCAGCTCCACTTGTTCACATAAATGGGATGCTGGTTTTGACCTCCTGACTCAAGAAGCTCCAACTCTAATCACTGAAACACTGGGTATCAAATATAGTAAAAGCCCGTTTATCTGGCAACCTCAGGACCTGGTCAATGCCGGTTAAACCGCGTGCCGGATATTCGGGCGGCCAGCTGCCGAAAACCCTACACAAATTGTTTTTAATTTTTTTAAAAAAAGTTCAGGAGGACAGTGGCCAGCGGGTGGAACTGACTGACTGCACTGGCTGGCCGCCGGGTCGGGAGGACCGCGGCCAGGGGGTGGAGACAATTGACCAACCGAACCTTTGGGTAAATGAACTCAACCAACCTTCACACAGGTACTCTACATTCCCCGAGTCCAAACAACTTCACTCTCTCAGCTCAAACTATTGTAACAGAAATGATTAAACCTCATCTTACAGTGCCTACTACATAGAAAATCTCAATGTCTGTTTTCCTACATTCCGTGTTCACCAACTCGATCATCAACCCATTCTGTGAGCTCTAGATTAATCTAACAACATCTCCCTCGTCCTGTCCCCATCAAACCTCAGCCTCTGTTCTTAACAACTTCCCGTCTCGGCCTACAATGTGATCCAGAGATTGGCTCATATGTGTTCGGATGTTGAACATCCTGCATGGAGTCCACATAGTGTTGCCAAACCTCTGGAGTGTAGAAAAATACCAAAGAGAGAAAAAGTGTAATAACTTTAGTTGCCACCGTAATGTTCCCACTATTACACTTACCTGATGTTCCACGAATCTGAGGCGTTAGAGCAGTGGTCCCCAACCTTTTTTTTGCTGCTACCCAAATTAACCACCAGCAGATCCTCCCAGCCCTCGGGGACGATATCATGACTGAAGCTCCGCCAAAATGTTATCTCTCTCTTTTGTGCACTAAACACAACTTGTAAGTACGCTCTGTGTACAAATTGGTTGGCAGTGTCACCTTGGGCACTTTAAAACATTGTTTAAAAAAGCGTATAAAAGCATTCAACGTTAAAAAAATATATAATTCTGATGACCCTTCACGACAATCCTTAGTGAGGACACCCACGACCCTGATTTAGGTTAGGACCTGAGGTTAGGAACCACTGTGCTAGAGACTCAGCGAAAGAAAAATTGCGCGAGTTTCAGTCGTCAATGTACTGTTCCAACCAGCACAAACTTACCTTCTGTTGACAGCCGAGGTTAAAGCCCAGAGGTGAACAAGGTCGCAGGAATGGACAGACTCCAGGTAAACTTCTGAATAACTGAGGAGATCCCAGTCAAGCATGAACCCACACAAAGGAGCCTCCTCGTCAAACCCGCAAATGATGAAACGGAGTGAGAAAAATCATCCATAAAGACCACAAATTGTATTGTCTCACAAATATCAGTCAAACCATCAACAATCGATCCCACAGGGCTCCCTTTACCAAAGGTTCAGATTCTTTCCCTTCACCACCACAGAGAAAAACCATTGCATATGATTTACAGTCCACCCGAAGGACAATTACAGACTTTCAGCCCTGAACTGACTCAACCACCCACTCAAAGGCCAGAACCAACTCAGCCAAGTCAACAACCCCAACCATTATCCCATCTCCGCCTAAACCACTTCGACCACTGCACTAACCCAGTCTGTACAGGAACCGACTCATGGCAGCTACACTGACCCAGCCCCAGCAGAGACCGACTTTTGGCAGCTACACATCGCCAGTCACTAGCAAACCAGTTGTGCAAACAGCTCCGACCCGACCCTGGTGGTGACTGACCCGACGGAACTGCACTGAGCCAGGCCTGACAGACTCTAACCCTCCACAACTGCCCACGTCCAACCTTGGCAAACAGAAACCGACTCTGCCCTTGCACTGAACAAACTAGCGCTCGACCACTGGCCCCAACAGAAACTGATTTTCAGCCACCAAACTGAGCCAACATTTGCAGACACCATCTCTGGGCAAATAAACTTAACCAACCTTCACACAACATCTCCCTGGTCCTGTCCCCAGCAAACCTCAGCTTCTGTTCCTAACAACTTCCCCTCTTGACCTACAATGTGATCCAGAGATTGGCTCATATGTTTTCAGATGTCAGACATCCTGCATGAAGTCCACATAGTCTTGCCAAACCTCTGGAGTGTAGAAAGGTGCCAAAGAGAGAGAAAGAATGTAATAGCTTTAATTGGCACCGTGGCATTTCCACTATTACACTTACCTGATGTTCCACGAATCCCAAAGTGCTACAGCCACAAGGAAAGAAAAACGGCGCGAGTTTCAGACGTACCTTTGGTTGACAGCTGAGATGAAGCCCAGAGGTGAACCCCAGAGGTGAACATGGTCGCTCGCAGGCATGAACGGGCTCCAGGTCAACTTCGGAATAACCAAGGAGATCCCAGCCAAGCAACAACTGACAGAAAGGAGCCTCCTCGTCAAACCTCAAAATGATGAAACAGTGTGTGAGAAATTCATCCATTAAAACAAGAAATTGTACCTCTCACTCACAAAGAGCAGTCAACCAACTAAACAACTAAAGCAATTCAGCCCTCAACCAATACTCACAGAAACTGACTCTCGGCAGCTACACAATGCCAGTTGCTAGCAAACTGACTTTGTGACCTGCTTTGAAGCAGCCCTGACAGAAACCAACTCTCAGCCCTGAACAAATTCAACTAAGTATCGATCCTGAACAAAGTCAACATTAATTCACCAACATCTCCCCCGTCCTGTCCCCATCAAACCTCAGCCTCTGTTTCTAACAACTTCCCGTCTCAACCTACAATGCGATCCAGAGATTGGCTCATGTGTGCTCAGATGTCCGACATTCTGCCTGAAGTCCACATGGTGTTGCCAAACCCAAAGTGTAGAAAGATGCCAGAAAGAGAAACAGGTTCCAATTTGGCACCATCCCAGGATTCCACTAACTCAGACTTACCGCATATTATCCTCAGAGAAGCCCAGCCAGGGCCGAGCTCCACCACCAGCAAACAAACCAAGGAACTACTCTGACCCACAAACTTCCAGAATATTCCCCCTTTCAGCTGAAATGGAGTGAGTATGATGGTTGGAGTGGCCTCAGCCTCCGGGTTAAATACTCACTGCTTTCAGTTCAATCATGTGGCCAATTAGGGCAATGACATTCCCATGAGGTCCATTTGAAGGTCCTGCCTCCATGCATCTGACATCAATCAGGATCCATCATGTCCTTTATGCCTCCATTAACTAGTTTAGAGTACAGTTTGGAGGGTTAGCCTGGTTTGGGTCATTTTAAAAAAATATATAAAGCTAAAGTATTGAAGGATGTGGGGCTAGAGTGGGTAAGTGGAATTAAGATAGAAGTTTCAGTTCATCTATGGCTAACTAGAGCAGTTAGAAAAAGTATAAAACTAAAAGGCCTATAAAACTACCAAAAAGAGCAATAAACCTGAGGACTGGGAGCATTTTAGGGACCAACAAAGAAAAACCAAAAAGCTGATTAAGAGTGAGAAAATGGATTATGACGGCAAGCTAGCTAGGAACATTAAGTCAGATTGTAAGAGTTTCTATAAATACATTAAGAGGAATAGGCTAGCAAAGGTAAATGTGGGTCCTAATAAACACCTAATGTTGCTCAATTAGGACTCCTTGTTTGCTATTGAATTCGTCTTGGGACGTCCTCCTGATGTGGAAGGCGCTATATAAATGTAATTTTGTTGTTGTTGTTGAATTTCACCCTCTTACCCCCCTCAACCCTACCACCCAGAATTTATTTTATGGCAACTTCTCTGAATGAAAATTAGTCTTCAAATCTGAGACACCATTGAATCGAAAGTATGCCCTGAAGGTATTTTTTAATGAGGATAAACACACACCTTCCATTCGAGTAAATCTGATGTCAGCGGGAGGAAACACAATTGCCGAAGGCACAATAGTTGAGTTGGGTTTCTGCTCCTGACTGTTTCCAGTGACCATTGGGAATTTATATTTCAGCTGATACATTGAGCAGGTTTCAGGCTTTAACAGCATCACTTTCAGCCCCTGCTGCTTTTCTTCCATCTGTAAATCTGTTATCCTTCTGTCTTATTGTCAATTAAGATGGATGAGTTTCTCTTCCTTTCTTTAATCCTACTCATTACCTTTGTAAAATTTGCTGAATGAACAAGTTGTATCTCATTACCAGTTCAAACTTGCACTTGGGAAACATATCACTGCGCTGTATACAATGGAAGTATTTTGTAACTAAAGTGTTTCCCTGATATTTTAGACCAACTTTTCTTTTGGAATCTCAGTCTCTCTGCAAATCAATCAGGATTCCAAATCATGACATGTTAACATGTGTTTAAGAACCTGAACTCAAGAGTTTCCTCCTCAGTTATTTGGTGATCACCTACCTTCAATGTGGTGCAAGGACCAGGTTTCAGGTTTACTCAGCACCAGCTGCTTAATGCAGGTTATATGTGGGGCCTTGGCAAATAGATGTGCCCACTGTGAAGCTGATTCAACTGCTAGGGTACTCAGCAAGGCTGGAGCCCTCTGTCCCTGCACTCACTTTTTTGGTTTACCACAAATCTAAACTATTTGGGCCCAAGTCTTATACTCTACATGCTTAACTTGCATGGTAACTTGCTGTTCTTGAAGAGAGAAGTGGTTCAGAATAGTAGAGTAGGCTCATAAACAGGTAGTGGAAAATTGCTATTTTTGGAGGATATAGAGATATATGTATTCTGAAACAAAGAAAAGCCTCTGGGAACATAATGGGTTGTGTGCTGCTGGAGTGGAAACAAAAGGGTTAGAGAGTAGAAGAACCAGTGTTGAGCACTGCAAAACAGATATAAAGATAGAGGAACTTTATAGAGTTTGTACGTACCTTTGGTGATCAGGGAACATTTTGGCAGGAATTCCTCTCCTACAATTTTAAGAGTAGATGGGGTTGAGTCCATAATAAGGTAGTTTATTTCAGTGGTGTGTTGTAAGAGAAGATTTAATGGGCCAAATAGCATTTTTTGTTCCACACTTTTTAGGTTTTTCAATCTAATTACATCCAGGAAAAATCAAAGCCTATATGATTGCTGAATAAACCATTGAACAATATCCTTATTCATTTGGAAGGAGACAAGCTAGTGTTGCTTGAATCTACCAGACAATATGCTAATAAAATATTTCAACTGTCTGAATAAATGTGTACAGAAAGAACAGCAGGTTTGCGACAGCGAGTAGGAACCAGTTTGTTAATCCAATTGGCAATGTCCAATTTAATGTCCATTTTAATCCAAATATAAATCCATCAAAAGGTATCGAAGTATTGTGTATGGTTTACAGTTTGATGTCCAAAAGTATCCAGGTATTGTACATTCAGTCATCTGAAAGTATACAGGTTTTATTGTATGTTCAATTTGATCAATCGAATGTATCCAGGTATCGTGGCATGTCCAAATTCTATGATGGCAGGTCCAGTTCCATCCCTCTTCTTCTTCAATTCTTTCTTCTGATTCTCTCCCAAATCAATCTGTTTATACTGTTCATTAGGTGACCTTTCACCTATTGTCTTTTGCAAGATGGTTCCTTCCTAAAAACAAATGCAACACGGCTCTCTCCAGCTGAAGACCATTTTTTCCACGAGAAAATTACTGATAAGGCCTGAAAACAGTTTGTTGTTTTTATAAACAGTCTTTTGTTTCTTCTGCAAAGCTAGTCACAACCAGCTCCCATCATATGTGGTTGATCAAATGTCTCATATATTATTTATATTGCTAATGAGATATTATTTAACAGATTAATTAAAGAATCTTGCACTTCCTTATCTGTTTATCCAGTTGCTTACCTGAAAAGAAGGGAAATTTCATCCAGCGTCCTGGAAGATTACAGTGTTTGTGGAAACTTTACTGTGCGTTTGCCGACTAAACAGTTACTTTAACGTGATAAACTGTTATACTGTAAAAAGTAATTTAGTTCTTCTGTTTAAATGCTATGGTCCAGCCTCAATTGTGCTTTGTGGTAAAACCTTCCATATCCTAAAAACCCTCTGTGTGAAACACTTTTTGACTGAGGCCAGGTTGTTACTAATTTAAGTAACAGTTTAATGGGAGAACAGTACAGATGGAAGGATAAAATCAAATGAGCCAAAGGGAATTCTTAATCCAAACCAATCTTGTAATACAAAAAATGCCAGTTGAAATTGTGATTAAATACACAACTAAAAAAACAACCGTTAGCAATAATAATAATCCTTGCATTTGATGTAGCGCTTTTTATGTCTTCTAGACATCTCAAACAGCTTTACAGAATATACTGTAAAGTGAATTGACTGTATATTTGTGGGCGAAACGCGGCAGCCAATTGCGCACAGCAGTGACCCACAAACAATCATGGATTGAAGTGACCAATCTATTTTTTTTAAGGATTATTATTAGGCGTGTGGGGGTAAGGAAACTTGCCTAATGTTTCGCCCTGACCTGCCGGGAATCGAACTCAGGTCTCTTGCTTGGAATAGGAATGAAAGAATCTTTGAAAGTATCAACTGACCATAAATGTGAATAATTTAAAAAAAATTAGAGGCGAACTCTGCTTAACCAGAGACTGAAAACTGCATCTCCGCAGAGTAGCTGAACAATCAGCCAATTGAATTTTTTCTTCAAAATTTTGTAATTGACAGATTGTGGTAGAATCACACAATTGATAATCTTTCTATCAGCAAATTGGAAAGAACGTGATTTACTCCCGAGTTGGGATGCCTTTCTCAAGTATTGATAGGAATTTATTCAGATATTAGTCACTGTGAAATCACCATTTTAATAATAATAATAATCCTTGCATTTGATATAGCGCTTTCCACATCTTATCAACGTCCTAAAGCGCTTCACAGAATATACTGTAAAGTGAATTGACTGTATATATTTGTGGGTGAATCGCGGCAGCCAATTACGCACAGCAGTGTCCCACACAGTCGTGGATTGAAATGACCAATTTTATTATTGTGGGTTTTTTTTGGGTGGGGATTATTATTAGGCGTGTGGAGTAAGGAAACTTGTCCAAGGTTTCGCCCTGACCTGCCTGGATTCGAACATAGGTCTCCCCAGCTTGGTCTCCCCAGCTTGCAAAACAAGTGCTCTAACCACTGAGCCACAGGAGCTCAACTTTTTCAAACACAAATAACAGGTACAATTTTGTACAACTTTATTTTACATACATATTGTTTAACTTTAACAGCTGCACTGGCTGCACATCAGTGGACAATGCTAAAAACAGAAGTTTGTATGAGTTGGTGTGTGAAACCGCTTGTAGGTGATGCATTAGGATGTGTCAATGACATGGACTCACCTGGTTTTAAGGTGACAATATTATACCATACAACAAATTATATTTATATAATGCCATTCACATGGGATGTAGCCCCCCAGGCACAACTGTCAACAGTGGGGCGTGGGTGGGTGAGAGGTAATAATGATAATCCTGGCATTTGATTTAATGCTTTATCATGTCTTCAAGAGTCTCAAAAGCGCTTCACAGAATATACTACAAAGTCAACTGACTGTATTTTGTGGGTGAAACGCACAATAATGCACAGCAGTGTCCCATACACAGCCGCGGATTGAGTGACCAAATTAATATTGTCTTTTTGAGGGATTATCATCCCCGGAAAAGCAATCCGTCAATCAACTAAACGGAAGTAAACAGAAGCGTGCCTGTGGAGTAAGGAAA
Organism: Hydrolagus colliei; assembly: GCA_035084275.1. NCBI lineage: Eukaryota > Metazoa > Chordata > Chondrichthyes > Chimaeriformes > Chimaeridae > Hydrolagus > Hydrolagus colliei. The sequence continues at coordinate 31,501,877 of CM068743.1, read as the reverse complement.
CTTGCCTAATTTTTCACCCTACCTCCAAAACTCTGCAGCCCGTGTCCTCTCCTGCAACAGACTCCATGACCCCATCCTTGCCGGGATCTACTGGCTCCTAATCCCTCAGATAGAATTCAAAATCCTTTCAAAGCCCTCTGTGGCCTTGCCCCCCCCACCTCTCTGATCTGCTGACTCCCATCCATCTGCGCTCTCTGTTCAGCAGGCTCTGTCCTGCTCCATGTATGCCCTGCCCCACCCACCCTACCATCGGTGGCTGGGCTTTCAGCCTCTCTGCCCCTACATTTTGGAGCTCCAACCCACAAGCCCTTCACCTTGCTCCCTCTCTTGCCTCCTTCAAGTCCTGACTCAAGGCCCTCCGTTTGACTGTGCCTTCAGCCACCCAACCTCTCTGCTCCTTCCCCATGTGTGGGTCCAGATCCCTGACTGTTCAGCATCTTGGGATGTCCTCCCAATGTGAAATGAACTGTACAAATCTAATTTTGTTGTTGTTGTTGCCCAGAATTCCAAACCATAGGCCTTTGGCTTGTTACAGATGAAAGGAAAGCAAATCAGTGCCTGTCAAGCGGAGAGAATGAGCGGCTTGGTAGGCCTGAAGGTCACAGAGGTAGGATGAGAAGAGTGTGGAGGGATTTAAAAGTGAGGATAAAGATCTTGAACTTAATCCTCGGGAGGATGGGGAGCCAGTGGAGCCGAGCAAAGATGGGGGTGATAGGCCTGTGGGGTTCAGCGGCGGAAGTGTAAGAAAGCTCAACAGGTCAGAGCACAGATGAGGGGTTTAACGGACAGTTGAGAGAATATACCACTGAGTTTCCACATTGGCTGTGAGGTGGAGTGAAACATTCATATAGATTGAGGCTTGAGTTCCTGAATTGAGAAGATGCTGATGGGAACTATACAGTAAGGCCTCTGTCTCGACAATATTTAAGTGGACAATGTTAGCTCTCACCCAGGACTTGATGTCCAACAGACAATTGGTCAGACCAGCAGTGATAGTGGAATCAAGGGTGGAGGCGGAGAGATAGAGTTCCATACATGTGGAAGTTAGCCCATGCCTGTGGATATCACTGAGTGGGAACACTGCATGTGATGGTGTGGTAATTGGAGAAGTTGTTGGCAGATACTAACCATCATATGATGGGAACAATGAAAAGGCCACCTACCAGCTCTTTATTGGGGATTGCTTTAAGCCTAAAAAATTGATATACATGAGGCATCTCCTTTCCGAACAGCTCTCAGTGATAGATGTGTAAACGGTTAAGTCTTGGGTCTGTGGTCTCTAGAAGTATTGATCGGATGAGTATCGTGACTGACATTACATTCAATATTCACTTCTTGATTTATTGGTACTCAAATAAAAATCAACACCTTCTCTCCATACATTAGAAGTGGGTCTTCTTTGGTCAATCCAGCTGCTGAAAGCTCGGCTGAATTTTGTTCATGGTAGCCAGTAATTTCCACTTATGTCTTCTTCAGCAATATGTGTTCCTTAAACTCAGATAATTACCTTGTAGATATATTAGACAACACTGTTCACACTGACATCCAGGAGGTCCAAACCCAATGTCATGTACCATGTTTACTTGTCACCAACTGCTCATTCCAGATCCTCACATAAGGATTCTTGCCGGCGATGGACCTGCCTACTGTAAAGTTGACTCTGTCTCTGCTGAGCTACATGTCAATGTAGGCTGGAGTCCTTCCTTCATGTAGTTGCTTATCCTTTTTCAATCACAAATTCATCTGACAACTAGCTCCTGGACTGTGCAAATGGGCTGAAGAAAACTGCCCTGCTGTACGAACAGGAGCTCCAAACCAAAGACAATTGTTAAACACCACAATTCTTAACGTGCATTGGGATTTTAGATTTTGCTTCAAACAAGTAGGCTATACCTTGCTTAGAATTCTGATTTGAGACCGTTAAATGTTTTCCAAGTCCTAAAACTGATTTATAGTTTCAACTTGTCCCTGTGACTTCTGCTGGTCTCGACTCCTTTGTTAAAGCTTTATATTTTGTTGAACAATAAAATCAAATAGAAAGAAACAGCAATTTATATACACCAATTTTCAATTCTGGGAAAATATAAAAATACAATTAATAGATTCTCCACCAGAACACAAAGTTATTTATGTACTTTATAATAATAATCCTTGCATTTGACATAGCGCATTTTATGTCTTCTAGATGTCTCAAAGCGCTTCACAGAATATAGTGTAAAGTAAATTGACTGTATATTTGTGGGTGAAACATGGCACCAATTGCTAAGGGCAGTAGTCCCACAAACAGCTGTAGATTGAGTAACCAAATTATTATTTTTTGAGGGATTAATATTCCCGGAAAAGCAATCCACCAATTGAGTAACAACCGGGTTGCTACTTACTTCTAGGTAAACAGAGGCGAGTGGAGTTGGGAAACTTGCCCAACATTTCATCCTCCCGGGGATAGAACCCAGGTCTCTCACTTTCGAGGGAGACAAAGTGCTGTATTCCCTAATTTTGTTTCAAGAGTTTTCCACTCAAACGTTCACTGAATTCCCAGACAAAAGTCATGTTTATTTAAACACAAATACATTTACAGCATGCAGTCAGTCAAAACTAAATTGCTTAACCAAACAGAACTTAATGTGCCTTTCTCTGTCCGACTTATTCTGCACCATATTCCACAGGTGGGAAAACCTTAGTGTCATCTCATATGAAATTTAGAACAATTACAGTAATTGCCATAAGATAGCATCGTTCATTTTCTGCAAATAATTTAGTTGATCACCATGAATAAATACTAGGTTTATTCAATTGAGTTTATGTCTTAAAAACCACTCGTTTCTACAATAAGATCTGAGGAACAAGCTTACAATAAGCACTTGAAGAATACATGGTAATGCAATCAGGACAGCAAGGCATTTAACTATGGAACAATTGAGAATTCATTTGCATTTAACACCCAGTATATTATCCTGTCCAGATCATCCACCATGGCAACTTTGATGCAGAAGGTTTCATATTTGAAATTGCACAAATAAAATCATACAAAGATCATGAAACAGCAATGTTAAAAGTGTTTTACTTTAGAAAAACACATATTGATCAGTAGAATTGAACTGCATCACATTTATACTGCACTGATGTTTCATTGCTGGTATTTGTAAGGAGTTGTAGGCACATGCAATATCTCTGGTTTATTCAGAGAGATTAGAGCAAGAGACAAATCAACCTTTCGACTAAGCAGTAACCACTCTCTCTGAACACAAAATCAAACAGGTGAAAATTCAAAACTAAGTTAATGTAAACTATTTTTAAGACAGTGTAGACAGTCCAGACATCTTGCAAATTGAAAACCCCCCACAGATAATGAGCGCTTAGCCATTTAGTCAAAAACATTGGCTGACTTTTTTTGTTTTTTTAAAAAAGTAAATTTTGAGTTGGCAAATTAAAAACCAAAGATCAAATGAATGCTGTTGATAGTGCATTGCATCTATGTTGCCTTTTATCAGGTGTCTTGCTAAACTGACTGGTTGATCAGTAACAAGAACATTAAATTCATCCCTGACAGCAAAGGCTCCAGATATGCTATGCTGTGAGCCACAGTTGCTTTATTGGCTGATTTGTCGGTCAGCCTCCAGCACCTGAGCGAAGTGAAGCTGGGACCTGGAAGTTACCCTGAGAACATTACACTACATCGAATTCTCTGCCTTTCTCATTGCATGCCAAAATTTCACAAAAATAAACGATGACCTATTCTTGTGTTTAAAGTATTCAGCACATGTGGCATGTAAGAAATGGCTCATTTATCCCGTCTACACAAAAATATCTGCACTCTCTATTGTTTGGCTTCGCTTGTGAGTAACTAATTTTCTTTCACACATACATAAATTAATTCACTTATTCACACTTACACATGCTATGTCAACCATTTACACCATCATAAGGATTTATGCACTAAATGTAGAAAAAAAATGAATGGTGGAGTATTCTGTGAACAGAGTTACGTGAATGACAGGGATAATCCCAATTGAATTTACATTGAGATATGGTTTTATAAAAATTATTTATCATTTTAAGTTTCAGGCTGTACAACTTCCTGTAAATCTCAGCATAATTTTGATCAGTTTTAGAGCTTTAGATTTTGCTTTAGTCCTTGGAGATGCTTCTTTACAGAGCAGCATCCTATTGAATTTATTGCTTTCTCATTAAATCCACCAGTCATCTAATCCCATCATCCACTCCAGTCAGGAATCCAATTATTCCACAGTTAGCATGCTTTAGTCTTTTCTGGCTACATTTAAGGTAATAACCTCTTATTCTACACGCATCTTGGTCTCTAGGCAAACACTACAGTTAAACCTGAATTCTCTTATAGATAAAAATGTTTTTAAAGACACGCAAAGGTCTCGTCAACTCCTGTATTTTCTGGTAATAGTCATCTAAACTAATACCGGGTTTCCCCAAACTCTCAAATGATCCCATAATAAACTGTATTCTACAATCTTGCAACTACGTCGCATTTGTCGGAAACAGTGCATTTTGTCAACCACGCTGCATTGCACTGGCTGATTATCAGTGAATGTGGTGAGCACCAGCATGCACCAAACATTAACCTCATACGAGATGAGGAGTAGCATGCAGCATGCCCTCAATCATTTACTTTGCATCAGAAGCAGTCTACTACAGTATACAGTATTGTAAAAGGTTTTGCCTACAGCGCAAACAATTAACCTATTAAAACTGCAGCCAGTGTATTGCTTTGAGCTCAGAATATTTTAAGGATGTCAACTTGTTGCAAGGGATCCCAAAGATTTAACTACTGACCCCCAGCAGAATGCAGCAAGGTTTGTCGTATACAACCGAAAGCCATGGTAAGTATCTGGACAGGGCAAACCCAAGTAATATTTTAGATCAGGCCAAATGCCCTTATATCTCCTCTCCCCAAAATATAATGGTCAACCAATGTTGGTAGCATTGTTTTATTCGGAGATCTAACAAAAATTCTGTAACCAAAGTCAGGCAATGCAACATTCATATCAATTGGTCTCATCAAAACAATGCTGTATTTCATTCAACTTTAGCAGCTTTTTTTATTCACCCACCCACCTACCCAGCTCTAACCACCTACTGTCATGAATGCACTCAGTATTCAAGCTATGTTGACTACTCCTCTTCATCTCTCCAAAAAGAAACCAAAAAAGGTAGGAAAACAAGTTCAAGTACTATCTTAATTTACACAAGTTTGATAGCTGTGTTCCACTGTCCTCCAAATCATTTTCACTGTAAAACAAGCTCATCAAATCTACTTGGCGACATTGTTTCACAAATCCTAGAACAATAAAATGTACACAAATTAGGCTTCAATGCTTTTGCTAAGTTTTTCTTCCCTGCAACCATACATTCAACTTGGCACAGTGCAGACTAAATTTAAGACATGAATGACAATTTACTGTGCAATGGAGCTACACATTAAATCACATGTAGTTATTTGCAAGAAGCCTACATCGCAATCCTCTTTTTCTTTGCGGGGAGGGCGGGAGAGGGGGGATCAAGGAGGAGAGAATCTGCCGTGGGTAGTGTCGTACAGTTTTTTTTATTTTCAAAAATAATCCTGTGAAAAATCTGAGTGGGCGAGTTGACACTGCCTTGGAATGAAGGGTTGAATTGGACGCTGTCTGCTTTCTCCTCTTTGATTATGTTGTTGCTTTAGCAGCTGAAAAGGGAGAGAAAAAAAAGATCAGTACACAAGAGAATTCAAAAGGCTTCTCAGAGTCAGTGTTGGACCGCATGTACATCACAAAATTCTAATAGTTTATTTTCATTTGTATAATCCTATTTACAATAGTCTCAAAACTCAATAGAAAACTATTTGAAATCTTGTACTTGTTAATTAAACATTAAAGTGATGAAAGGCAACAGGTTTTATTTGAGTACAATGAACATAAATCTGCTCACTCCCATTATTAAGGTAGAGAAGGTGAGGCACTGTGGATTATGTTGATTTTAACCAGAAGGACCAGTATTTAAAAATAGCCATATTTGTCTGAAATTCAGTTAAAAGTTAAAATATATCTGGTAAAATCTGTCACATTTGGGCCCTAACCAAGACCCCTTTCTTCCATCTCCGTTACATTACGCACCTCCCGCCATACCTCAACCTAAAGCAGCCGAAACCCCAGTCTACACCTTAAATCACCATAACTACTCCAATGCCCTTCTTGCTAATCTCACCAGCTCCAATAGCTGTAAACTGCAACTGATTCAGATCTCTGCCGCCCATATACTCACCCACGCTAATCTCTGTACCCCCATCAAACCAGTCTCTTCTGGGCTACACTGGCTCCATAGCACAAAACTGATCTATTTCAAGATCCTCTCACTCATCTTCAAATCCCTTCACGCCTTGGCACCTCTCTAATCCTCATCCACCCCCGCCCCACCATTGATGGCTGTGATTTCAGCCACTACGACCCAAAGATTCGGAACTCTCTCCTTCAATCCCTCCCGATTTGCCCCCTTCCTTCCCGTCTTTCAGACTCATGACTAAAAACCTTCCTCTCTACCATGCTTACGGGACGCTTCCTCCCCCACCCCAGTTCAGCATTAAGCGCTCCGAGACACTGCCCTGCATGAAGGGTGCTATATAAATCCAATGTTGTTGTATAAGACTGCTTGAAATTATATACTACATAAAGTTTAGCAAGTTAATATTAATAATAAAATAATAATCCTTGCATTTGATACAACGCTTTTCATGTCTTCTAGACGACCCAAAGTGCTTCACAGAATATACTTTAAAATTAATCAACGTATATTTGTGGATGAAACACAGCAGCCAATTGTGCACAGCAGTGTCCCACAAACAGTCATGGATTGAAATGACTGAATTACTATAATTTTTTTTCTTTAGTGGTTATTATTAAGGGTGTGGAGTAAGGAAACTTGCCCAAGGTTTCACCCTGCCGGGAATTGAACCCAGGTCTCTGCTCAGGTCTCTCGCTTGTAAGGCTAGTGCTTTAACCACTGAGCTGCAGGACTCCACAAAATGAATTACTTTAAACAGGGAAGATCAAAATACCCACTTAATGTCAAGTGATATGTAAAAACTGCAATATAGAGAATAATGTTAGCCAAGAAAAGTTACTTATTTTGAAATCTTAACATTTAGATTGAAATTTTAATAATCTCAACCAAAATTAGAATATAGTTTGAATATTCCTGAATCTCATGAGTCACACTATTAGAATACAATGGTCCTGTCCACTATTTTAAAAAAATCTTATTCCATATACAGGTACAGTACTATACTTTGCAAAGAGAAAAATCACACATAGTATGTCATTCTTATTTACAAATCAGCAAAGCTGATGAAGTTAGTAGTTAGTGTATGGATTTACAATGAGCAGAATTGTTTCATCGTCAGTAACCAGAGGGAAAGTGAAGCCTCTACAGAAATCCCTTGTTACTGCACAACCAGAAAAAATGAACAGTGGGGAACTCAATATATATCACAGTTATTAACAATATGCACTCATTAAAGAATTATCTATGACATCAAATAAGTTATTGAAATCAATCACTATCAATTGCTTGAATATTGTTCCTATTTCACCTACAAAATACATTATATTCTTTGAGGTGTTTTGAGACATCTCAATGATGTGATAAGGCGTCGTATCAAATACAAGGATTAGATTAAATTATCCACTACCACAAAATGGGTAATAAAATTATAGTAAAATGACCAAAGACCAAAGCTGAAGTTTGTACATAGGAAAATTTGGGAAATATTTTCAATTCGTAATCATAGAATCATAGAATTTTACGGCACGAAAGGAGGCCATTCGGCCCATCTAGTCTGTGCCGGCTCTTTGAACAGAGCAACTCAATCCCACTGCCCAGCTCTCTCCCCATAACCTAACAGACCTGCTCTTCCTAAATAAAGATCTAGTTCCCTTTTAAAAGCTGTTATGGAATCAGCCTCCACCACCTTTTCAGGCAATGCATTCCAGATTTGAACAACCCGCTAAGTGAAAAAAATTCTCCTCAGCTCCCCTCTGCTTCGTTTTGAAACTATTTAAAATCTGTGACCACGAGTCACTGATTCGCCCACCAGTCCTTGACTAATCCTTGACTAATTTCAGTAAGATGAACAATTTTCAGTTGAACCATGCCATAGAACAGAACAGATTCATTAATTTCAGAATCTTTCATTATAATGTCACAGGTCAAGGGTTTATAATCAAAAGACTTGTATGTTTCCTAGAAATCTATAAAAGAGTAAAAACCTACAACAGTCAGCTATCCTGACTCGAAAGGCACTATACAACTGTAATTTTGTTGTTTTATTTAAATCCTTAGTTGAAGGTTGTTGTATTTAAAATCTTATTGAAGTTTTAGAGAGCTCTTCAGGCAGGGCAGCGACTTAATAAGCTGCAATTGCAGTGGAAATTATTTTCCTTAAAGCATCAAAAACAGACAAAAGGTTCAACACGACACATTATGAAAAGATTTGGGATGATTAGTACAGATGTTAGTTAAGCGAGTGCAAATATGACCCAAATCAGCAGCCTCAAATTAGTTGCTGTTAAAATGTGTTCTGCAAAAGAGAGCAAATGCTCAGTGAAAGAGACAAACAGCACACAAGGATACACACTGCTTGTAATAGGAGTATTAAATAAGTTAAATCAAACAAATGTAAGACCATTATATTGTATGTATATTGGAACTCACATTTGCGATTACAAATAAACCTAGGATGAGAGGGATAAAAATGTAGAGACCTGCATGAACAAATTGAATAAAGGATTACTGTGCTTTTGGTAAAAACAAAGGATTAGCTTATGTCCACAAGGATTACAAAATTAATTGAATTGGCACTAAATTGAGTGCTAATTATTTTTGCTTTATTTATCAAATTATTGCAAATATGCAAATGGTTCAAAGGGAAATGTGACAAGGAAAGATTAGGGGAAGATTAGCTACCACTATTAGAGGGAAAATACAGTATTCACCTATTGTCATTTACATTTCTCACGTCACCTGAAGGTCCATGAATATTTAGAAAAGAAAGAAGTGAAACAGTATAATTAATGCAGAAAACGTTTGGTTGAAGTATTTTCAGTAAGAACAAAGAGAAAGTCTAAAGATAGCCTTTTCCCAAAAGAAGATGTTTTATACTTAAGGAGAAGTCAACAGTTCTCAACTGTAATGGAACAGTACCATTAGTTTCACACAATATACGAGTTCAACCGATTTGCATTTAAAACACCAATACATGTGGCAAACCTGTACTGTGTAAGATAACATTACAACTGGAGTAATGCAGAACACATTAATGAAGCATGTATATTTACACGTATAAAATAGATCTCCATTAACTGACTCGTGATGGTCTGTTTTTCAGCATTGAAATGCAACAAGAGTTCAGTTAACTGCCTCTTAAACATTTTAAAGTCCAAATTACTTCCACTCTTAGACGTAAACCAAAATTAGTTAGTCCTGCAGAACATTACCTGGAATACATTTACAGTTTAGCCAGGTTTTATATTATAGAAAGTCAGTACAAAAAAAACACTGGCAATAACTCGCCTTTTTTAAAAAATAGATAATATATAATGTATACTGGTGTACTAGTTTACAATCAGAACTAAATAAACTAATTGAATACTGTGAATTTAAAAGGTTATCTGCAAATGTTAATCTTGTTGCAGGATTCAGTGGATAGTTTGGTATGGAATTCCCCATGAGCAACTTGCCAGTAACCAGCAGTACATCATGGCTGGTTTGAAGGAACTCTACCCCTGACATTTACAATAATAATAATCCTTGCATTTGATATAGCGCTTTTCACGTCTTATCGGCTTCTCAAAGCGCTTCACAGAATATACTGTAAAGACTGTATATTTGTGGGCGAAATGCGGCAGCCAATTGCGCACAGCAGCGTCCCACAAACAGTCGTGGATTGAAATGACCAATTTTTATGATTGCGTTTTTTTTTGAGGGATTATTATTCGGCGTGTGGAGTAAGGAAACTTGCCCAAGGTTTCGCCCTGATCTGCCTGGATTTGAATACAGGTCTCATGCCTATAAGGCGAGTGCTCTAACCACTGAGCTACAGGACTCCACAAGCGAATGATCAGCAGTGACATTCTGCCAATTACCAGCAGAATTCCCAGAGACTGACTCTGAATTCCTTTTACTTCATTCAATTCTGAATCACTGCTTTTTACATAGAAGATTACAGCACGGAAACAGGACATCCTGTGTTTAGTCTGTACTGTACTTATGATGTAAGACTCCACCCTCTTAATCTCCTGCCCCACATGTTTAATTGCTTGTTCTGGTAGTGGAGATCCACAGGATTGTGTTGGAAGAGCAGCAAGAAGTTCTAACCCATATTCACCTCATCCAAAGTGTCTAAAAATTAAAATATTTTTAATCAATCAAGTTAAGACCACAAATATACAGTCAATTCACTTTACAGTCTATTCTGTGAAGTGCTTTGAGACGTCAAGAAGACGTGAAAAGCGTTATATCAAATGCAAGGATTATTTACTATTATAAATGTGGGGTGCTGCTGCACTTCTCCACATAATACTTCAAACTTGTGGATTTATATGAAGCAAATTTATCTTTTGTTGCAATAGGCATTGTATAAGAAAATAAGTAGAGCCCCATTATAACAATGGACGGATCCTTAAAATCCTACAACAGAGTTGCAGTAGCTGGTTTCAACCTGCACACACATCCAGCAAACACCCTGCCCTGTGTGGTGTGTTTTTGTTTAATGCTGGTAAAGGAAAAAACAAGGGTGCGATAAAGAAACCAGGGAAAATCACAGGAGCTGTAGGATTTTACAATCATCAATAACAACATGTAATTCAAGAACTGAATGAAACATTTATTTCAACATTCTGCACTAAGCTACTGAACAAACCACTTCCTTAACTTCTAAATTATGCACTGAAGCCACACACCAACTAGAATACCAACTATCCACAAGTCCACTTAACTGCATCAACCTCCAATGCAGAAGTGGCTGCAAGCTTGCAAGTCACTGGCTAAAAACAAAAATCAGTTACTTTCATGTATGAAGTCGCATGAATGTGTGCAAGGTGATTAAAGACCCTATTCAACCATGTATTCAACCATTTCTCCCACAAATATACAGTCAATTAACTTCAGAGTATATTCTGTGAAACACTTTGAGACATCTAGAAGATGTGAAAAGCGCTATATCAAATTCAAGAATTATTAATATGTGCAGTATTACAAATAAATTGAAAGTCTTTTAATCACGTGCTCAACTTCATACATGTGAGTAACAAAAAACATTGGGTGGCGGGCAGTAACACAAAACTTAATTTATACTTTTGTCTGGTGTCAGGTTAAATTCAGAGAAAAGATAGAGACTCAGACAGAGAGAAGGAAAAAGTTAGAGTCGGAGAGGTTGGCAAAGTGTGGTACTGTAACACCTGATATAATTTTTATTTGGTATTTTACCCAATTAATATTTAGTGAGATGATCAATTATCCATACTGTTCCCGTGACCTGACCGTTCAGCGCCTTGGGACGTCCTCCCGACGTGAAAGGCACTCTAGAAATGTAATTTTGTTGTTGTTATCCACAATGAAGCCAGTTCCAATTAGTGCTGATAATTGTCTCTCTATCAAAGTCACTACTATATCTATACAATAACCTACCTTTAACAGATGAAGGCATGAAGCCAATGTCTCCAATTTCAGCATTATTAGTCATCCCTCCACTGACACTATAAAAAATTCAAGTTCCTTTTAGTACAATTGTAGATTTCTAAACAATATTAAGATGGAGATTATAAAATTTATTGGATTGGGAAAGGCCTACATGCCTGTAACAGGTTTCGACCTAACTGGTTCGTAAACTCGGCCTGTAACGAAAGTGCACATTGTCTGGGAAGAAAACAAACCAACACTAGGTTTCCAACTAGAAAAATATAGTAATTCAATAGTTTATTGAATGTTGGAGCATTCCCTCATAACTCAGGCCTAGTTTGCCCTACAAGAGAAAGATGACCACATCCTTTCAGATCACCAGTGATACACTTCCTGAAGTTACCCTTTATGTGTTTTTTGCAAAAACTACATACATTTCAGAAATATTACCATTTTAATTTTTTGTTAAGTCTAAATTTGACAACAATGTTCAGAACCAGAAATCTTAACATTCTTCTTTTGTACCATATCCTGTCATATACATCAGAAAACAAGATTGCACTTTCAAACTTGTGCTTGTGCATTGGATTTGCACACAGAGTCTTATTATTATGAAAATTTAAATTGAAGAACATTTCCAATAAAGAATTTAGCTGCAAAGGGCAGCCATTGGTCAGTTTACTAGTAGTCTGTTCACTCCAGTTGACATCAATGTGAATCTCAACTATATTGACTGACTCTCATCAGTGTTTAACAAGCTTCTCAAGCAAAGCCACTAGTGGAGAGAAGGTTGACACACTACTTTTTTTTGACAACCAACAGCATCAATGGCAATAGATCATTTGGGTTCAGTGAGTGGGAAACTGTGTGATAATGGCTTAATAAGGTAGTCTCTGCTGACAGTGGGATGTACAAAACATTAATGTTCTTTCAAATACCAATTGTAAAGCACAACAGTGCATCTTAACATCGGTGTAATTTGACCAAAACTAACCAAATATGGCACCTAAATTCACCCAAGTTTTCAATGATCCCTGAATGATGTAGAATTAATCCTGCAATATTACATGATTCAAAACCAGCACCTCGGGACGTCCTCTTGTTGCCAAAGGCGCTGTACAAATGTAATTAAAAACACAAAATACTACAGATGCTGGGAATCTGAAACAAAAACAGAAGTTGCTGGGGAAACTCAGCAGGTCAGGCAGCATCCATGGAGAAAGGAAAAAGAGTCAACGTTTCGGGTCTACAACCCTTCGTCAGAACTTCGTCTGTTCTGACGAAGGGTTGTAGACCCGAAACGTTGACTCTTTTTCCTTTCTCCATGGATGGTGCCTGACCTGCTGAGTTTCCCCAGCAACTTCCGTTTTTGATGCAAATGTAATTTATTGTTCTTATTTACATATGTATGATCTACATTTTAGTTTGTTAATCCAGGTCTGAGATGCATTTGGAATGGAATCTACACTATGGGAGACGGGGACACATCCTGCTTAGCTAACTCTGAAGAGTATTGGTGTAGATTGTTAAGTGCCAAAACTTGGGGTACCCCAGAGTGTGTGAGGATTCTGCAGGAGTTTCATTTGGAGCTAAAATGAGCTATTTATGTTGTATTTCTGGCTATAACTTCAAAGTAGGACAAACGTGTAAACGAAAACAGCTTCTGCATAGAACAGAGCTATTCAGGACATTATGGAATTGCTGGAGATTTCTACAGCCCGCAAGTTTTTAAAAAAGGGCAAAAACATACACCAAACTTCTATGACAGGTATAGATCGAGGACTGAAGGATTTCAAAAATTTAGAAAGGAAATTAAGAGGAATTGATGAAAATTAGTCAATGAGATTTTTGAAGATATTTTTGTTAGGAAATTAATTGGGCTGATTAGATGGAAAATAGTCTGTACATCCCTGAAACCATCTGTATTATGTTACTTTCCCCCAACAAGTAATTTTGAAGCAAAGATCAATTGAATAGGATTGTTTATTTGAGTTCAATACAGTACAATATTAATTTTAGTTATTTTAAGACAGATACATGAGCACACATCCATTGTATACACTTTCCATCTGAAAAAAATGCAGCCATTTAAAGTGATGTAGCTTTATTGCTTCATTAAAGTCTTGCTTGTAATGCTAAATGGACACTAAATTTCTCACACGGTTCAACTTTGTAACCGTGGAGTCCTCATCAGCAAAGATGTAAAATGTTCTGAATTAACATAGGAAAATTAGATCATTCAGCTCATCTTGTTTTGCTGGTTCATTAGATCTTGACAGATCTTGTAATCCCAAACCCTGCCCACTTTCTATATCCTTTAATATGTAAACTATCCACAAGATTCTCCCATTGTTGTTTTTTCTCTGCTTACTTTGAGCAAGCAGCAGAATAGGCAAGTTAATTCTTGCTGAAATCTACAGGTTATTGTGAAAAGATGGTTAGGATGCATGTACAGCAGGAACGTTGATGTTCATCTGCTTCCTGTTGGTGAAATTATTTATGGCACTTTTCAGGCAACCACAAAATAAGATTTTAAAATCACCAGAAAGAGCAAAACATTTTAGTTCCTGGATATGACAAATATATTACTGTAATAAATAAGGCTTTGTAACCTGTTCAAGCTCATTGACGCTTATTTTAGCAGTGAGTGGAACTACCCCACAAAGCATGACCAGAGCAGAACATTTTATGTCAGAATTCGCTTCCAGTGACAGAAAAAAAATGTGTCCAGACTGAGACATCATTTTGGTACACATTTTCATCATGAGAACAGATGAGAACATCATGAGAAAAGCATGCAACCAAATCAATAAATACAATTCTCACTCAAATAATGCTAGTTTACACTCTCCTTTGAGTGCCAATTCAGTGCAAAACAGTTAACATTACATTTGTAGAATGGTGGTAGGTGATGAAACCTTGGGTTTATCTTTAGCAGGCATTTTCACCAATTCAAATAACTGCAATAGAAATGCAGACAGTCAAAAATGATCACAGTCCCCTCAAAACGTTACAAGCTTTGAAGGTACCAATTTTTAAATTGAGCCAGTGGCACAATCAGCTCTTTTGAAGGTTAAGAAACAAAATAGTTTTTGGCAAAGCTACTTTAATTTGGTTCACCTGTCAACTTTCTAACATCTGAATCAGAGGGTTGTGACAGCTGAATGAAGGTGCTGTAACTTTTCTTTGCAAGAGCAATTGGAAGTAGAAAGAAATTCTCACTTCCAGCAGAATAAAACTAGGTACAAAGACAAATCCACGCCTTTTATTTGACAGCCAAATGTGATAGGTTTACAAAAATGTACATTTTAACAATGGTTCTCATGTCATTCAGTCACTCAGTCCAGAAACTACAGCTCCGTGTAATTCATCTATTATTGAATTGCATACGCAAAACTCGTACATTTTATTTATTGAAGATAGGATTAGCAAAGCTTAAAAGGGGAGGCAATTAACATGTTGTAGATATTTGTAAAACTTTATGCAACAAATCCATCAAAGTAATAAAAGCAACACATAGAGATTCTTAGCTTGCAAGGAGGCTCGTTTCACGATAACAGGAAAAACAGATGAGGTGATTTTCAAAGCTTAAATATATACTGTATATTTTGATATCAGTTGTTTTAGAAACAAGATTCTTTGAATTGTCCCATCATACTTACAACTTATCTGATTTGGTGTTGCCACCACCACCTCCACGTACTGCAACAGCCTGGCTGTTCTGGAAAAATCCGCCTCCCCCACGAATTGCACTTGGGTGAGTTGGGGAAGCCATCGGAGGCTGGCCAGGACGTACAGGCTTAGCTAGAAGAGGAAAAATAAAAATCCACTTGTGATAAAAAAATCAAAGCAAGATTTAAACAAAGCTACTATGCTAGTTTGCGGCTAACATTTTGCTTACTTGCTAAAGTTCAGTTATGTTTATTGTTGCTTTTAATGTGTTAAAATTATAAATTTACAAAAAAACTCCCATTAATAGCAGAGTAAATTGTCATTTTTGTAGAATTTAGGGATTAAAGTAGCTCTCAACCAACAACAAAATTACACTTGTATAGTGCCTTTCATGTCAGGAGGACTTCTCAAGGCGCTGGACAGTCACTGCTTAAGAACCGAGCTGAGGACAGATCCTAAAACCAACTTGAATTTATATTGCTAATCTCAATGTAGTTTTATTTTTGTAAATGTTTTGTAACTGAACATTTCTAGATGCTGATGGTCCAGAACAATAAGATTTAAATCTGGATGTTAATTTTATTTAAATAGCAGTTTTAAATATAACCATTATTTCATTTGGTTCACAACTGCATAAAGATTGGACTTGCTTTCCCCAAGCAGCTTTTACAAACATCTATTCCCAACTCCATTTATTGGTAAATAATCTTAGCATTGACTAATCTAAAATTGATTATTAATCCGATGAATAAAGGCCCCCTTTGACAGCTCCTCGTAAATGACTAAATCAACGCAATTTAGTACATACCGTGATATATCATTACCTTGCATCTGAAACAAAACCATTCATTGTAAAATATCCTCACAATAAACATCTATTATGCACAAACCAAACTGTATCACAACAGAGCAGTATGGAGTATTATATGTCTGATTATAATGCTCAGTAATTAATTTATGAAACTGTAAATGAAACACAGGACAGAATTCATAATGCTAATAAATGACTTCTCTATTATCCAGTGAAATAAAAAATAAACATTTCACTGCTATATTGTGTAAAACTTACCAATCTGTGCAGAGTGCCCTCTCCTTGCCATGTTCTTTGCTCGGACGGCTTCCTTAATACGATCTACTTCCTGCTGGTAACGCTTGCGATCACGGGACGCATTTTCTTTGGCTTCTTTTAATGCAGACTCCAAAGCTTTAACCCTCTCAGCTGTAGCCCTAAGTCGTTTCTCCAACTTTGGAAGCTCACAACGAAGATCTGCATTATCACGTACCAGCTGTAGGCAGGAACAGAGGCACAATACTGCATTACTGGTTGTGAAAATTTGATCACAAACAAGATGATGAAGTTGTGGCCTAATCGCAATTAATGGACCATTAAGATTACAGGGGCAAAGCTTGTCAAATTTATGGTAATAATCCTTTCATTTGCATATAGCGCCTTATCAAATAAAATAAAAATGACAATCCATGACTGTTTGTGGGACACTGCTGTGTGCACTTGGCTAGCGCATTTTGCCCACAAAAATATACAGTCAATTCACTTTGCAGTATATTCAGTGACGCGCTTTGAGACATCTCAAAGACATAATAAGGCACTATATCAAATGTAGGAATTATTATTATGATGACATCTTCGGGATGTCTCAAAGCACTTCACAGAATATACTGTAAAGTTTAGTGACTGTATTTTGTGAGCAAAACCTGACAGTCAATTGTGCCCAGCAGCGTCCCACAAACAGTCATAGATTGGGTGCCATATTGCTATTATTTGAGGCAATGATGTAAGAAAAATGTTTTGTTTAATGTGTATGTTCATGAAAATGGTGCCCACATAAAGTCTCTATACTTCACAGCTAATTCTGTCAAGCAATTCAGGATGTCTTTCTAATGTCAAAGGAGCTTTACTAAATACTGTATAAGGAATATTCTTATAAGAAACAGAACCTGCATATATCAGTATTATCAACACATCAAGTATATTTGTGATAAATCACTTCATAATTGGAAAATAGCAGATCCCAAAGGGCACTAACACTGAAGTCAAGTTGGGCTGCAATGTAGACTTTTGAAAAAAAAATCATTGCATATGCCCAAGGTTCTATTGTAGTTCTAGAAGCCAATTTAAGGGCTTTCATATCATTCAAGTCCATATGAAATGTTATTGTTTGGTCAAATTAATAAATAAATACAATCCAGACACTAGGATCCTTTGTCGGATGTCAATTATATTGATGGAGGTAAGTGCTATTTTATTCTGCATTCTAACTTTTGAATGGCATCTGCCATGATAACAAGTGAATTATTTTCAATCTGCTGAAGTGAGTATTTATGAACAATGAGTTACTGATATTGGAAACATAAAAGTCCTGCAATATCAATTTGATTACATTTGCACAAATCTTACATTTCTGCAAGATTCACATAATCTGTGACCTGACACATTTGGTAAAGCAAAGAGTCTATGTTACAATTGTAGATCCAGAGTGGGCAATGTTGGGATTCGAATAATTGTCACAGCATTAAGAGGTCATTGAAACCCAAATAATCCTCACATCCTTCATGTCGGGAAGACATCTCAAAGTGCATTGCAAAACTTGCTACAAGTGTTTTATAATGTCATTTTAAAATGGAATTTCAAGTGCAGTTCCATTTTATAGAAATTCACTTATTTTCAACAAGTGCTACTTTAACATCCAACTGAACAGGCAGACAATCTGTTTAATGTCACATCTGAAGGACGACACGCCTGGCAGTGCAGCACTCCCTCGGCCAAATCAGCCTATTGAATGACGTCCTGATGTAAATATTAAATGCATTCCATGAAAAAGCTAATGTTACGAATAAGCTCAGGAAACTATTTGTGCGCTTACCTGTTTATGAACCTTTGTGAGCTGCTCAAGGTTGTTCTCAAGAAAGGAGATCTTCTGCTTCTGTGCTGCACTGCCACCAGTGTCATCGGAGTCCATTTCCGCACTCTAAATTAGGAGAGTGAAAAGAAAGAAGAAAACAATTCACATCTATTTATAATAATAATACTTAATGTGTTTCAGCAATAAATTTCTGAGTAAAAGAGTCAAGAGAATGTCCCCCCTGGAACTGTAGATGTCCTATTCGCCCAAAGGTAGTTAAAGCAACGCTGTTCAATGATGAGACATCTGAAAGTGGTTCTTCAGGTTCCAACAGAAGAAACAGAAATTGCTGAGAACCCTCAGCAGGTCAGGAAGCATCTATCCAGAAAGGAAAAGTGAGTCAACGTTTCGGGTCCACAACCCTCCGTTCGAACCTTTCGATCATGGACACAAAACAAACGTTGCCTCAGTTTTCCTTTCTCGATAGATGCTGCCTGACCGTCTGAGTGTTCCCAGCGACTTCTGATTGTGTTTCGGATCTCCAGCATCTGCAGTATTTTGTGTTTTTGTTTCCAACAGAAGAAAACTTGATTGCATTGCTTGGCCCCTTAATAAAAGCCTAGTACAGTACTACACTCACAAGTAGAACTAATGCTGTATTACAAGTTTAGTAACTGAATTTGCAAGATAGATTGGGTTGAATTCCCAATGTACAATGAATGATTCACAGATGACTGCTCACAGGCATTAAACCTCCAAATTTACACATTTAATACAAAGTAATTTCGTGGTTTAACCATCGCCACTGAGAGAATCATGTGAATAGCCACCAGTGGTTATGTATTGATCAAATGTGAAAAGGGTGCAGATTATTTCTGTCAAATAGAAAATTGATTATAATAAATAGATACTGGAATTTGGGACAATAAAACATTTAATAACTTGCTTAATATTGCACCCTTCACGCAGGGTAGTGCCCCAGAGATGTTAACAGTGGTGGAGCATGATGCCAAGCCAGCTGGAAGGACAGGCGATGATAGACACAGTGGAACAGAAGTGTCTTCATACTCAACTTCAGGTGTGCAAGTCTGACTAACGCTCTATACAGCTGAAGCATTATTTCTTCCCCATTGTATTCCAGACCCCTCGAGATAAAGGCCAACATCCCGTTTGCCTTTTTGATTACCGTATATCTCCGCGTATAAGGCGCACCCCCCCGTTTTTCACCTTTTTTTGGTGAAAAAAAACGGAAGCATTTTCAATGATATTGCCGGCAGAAGGGAGGAGAGACAGGTAGGTAGGGAGAGAGAGAGAGAGAGAGGCAGGCAGCCAGGCAGTCAGGGAGGGAGAGAGGGAGGCAGGGAGAGAGAGAGAGAGAGAGAGGCAGCCCGGGAGAGGGAGGGAGAGCGGCAGGCCGGCAGCCCGGGAGGGAGGGAGGGAGGGAGAGCAGCAGGCCGGCAGCCCGGGAGAGGGAGGGAGAGAGGCAGGCCGGCAGTCCGGGAGAGAGACGGAGAGCGGCAGGCCGGCAGCCCGGGAGAGAGGCAGGCCGGCAGCCCGGGAGAGGGAGGGAGAGGGGCAGGCCGGCCGTCCGGGAGTGAGAGAGGGAGAGAGGGGGAGAGAGGCAGGCCGGCAGCCCGGGAGGGAGAGCGGCAGGCCGGCAGTCCGGGAGAGAGAGAGGGAGAGAGGCAGGCCGGCAGCCCAGGAGGGAGAGAGGCAGGCCGGCAGCCCGGGAGAGAGAGAGGCAGGCCGGCAGTCCGGGAGAGAGGCAGGCCGGCAGCCCGGGAGAGGGAGGGAGAGGGGCAGGCCGGCCGTCCGGGAGTGAGAGAGGGAGAGAGGGGGAGAGAGGCAGGCCGGCAGCCCGGGAGGGAGAGCGGCAGGCCGGCAGTCCGGGAGAGAGAGAGGGAGAGAGGCAGGCCGGCAGCCCAGGAGGGAGAGAGGCAGGCCGGCAGCCCGGGAGAGAGAGAGGCAGGCCGGCAGTCCGGGAGAGAGAGAGGGAGAGAGGCAGGCCGGCAGCCTGGGAGAGAGAGAGGGAGAGAGGCAGGCCAGCATGCAGGTAGGGAGGGAGGGAGAGAGTGAGGCAGGCAGACTGGGTTCGGCAGAAGGTAAGCACAGCACTGAAGGCCGCTGCTGCTGCCCGGGCGGCGGAGGCCGAAGCCCCGTCACCCGCTCCCCCCAACCCCCGCCGGACACTGACCAAACCCCGGCTGACAGCGCGCCGGCCGCCCCTCCTGTTTACTGTATTTCCGAGGCTCAAAATTGCTTGTACCTGCTTATAGGGCGCACCCCCTACTTTCGAGATCTTCCGACCTGAAAAAAAGTCCGCCTTATACGCGGGTGCGCCTTATACGCGGAGATATACGGTATGTTTTGCACCTGGGACCTAGTTTTTAGAGATTTGTGGATATGGACACCCAAATCTCTTCACTCAGTTTAGTAATTCCTAAACATACAATTAAAGATTCCCCAAAGCACTGTTTAAGCCACCTAGAACTTCAACTATAGACCTTGTGCTTCCTTAAACCTAAACAAAGGTTTAAATCTATATTTATAATAAATGAGCTGGAATTGTACTAGACATAATCTAAACACAGAGAAATAAAATCCCAGTCCTAATAGATTTTTATAGATCTTCTTTGATCCTCAACTGGCTTTCCTCCCACACATCCAAGCCATGCCTGCTTTACCTTCCGTCGCTTCCGCAATATTGCCCGACTCTGCCACTACCTCACCCATCAGGCCGCCAAAACCACCATTCACGTGTTCATCACCTTCCGGTTCGACCATGCCAGGTTGTCGGTCTTCCCAATTGCTCCCTCCATAGGCTGCAGATAATCCAGAACTCTGCAGCTCGTGTCTTCTACCGCTCAGCTTCGTGACCCTATCTCCCCCATCCTCATCCAACTACATTGGTTCCCCATCACCCAGAGGATTTAATTCAAGATCCTGGTACTCATATTCAAAGACCTCCATGGCCTCGCCCCCCTCTACCTCTGCAACATCCTAACCCCCTACCAACCTGCCCGCTCCAGCCTGCTCCACGTACCCTGACCCACCCGCCTCACCATTGGCAGGCGAGCCTTCAGCCACTTTGCCCTCAACCCCTGGAACACCATCCCGCAGTCCCTCCGCCTCACCCCCTCCTTAGCCTCAAAAGCCTCCTCTTCGACGGTCCCATTGGCCACCCCCAACTCCCACTTTCCCTCCATGTCCCCGACCCCAGTTCGAGTCTGAAACAATGACTCTCCAGCTCCTTGGGACGTCCTCCTGACGTAAAAGGCGCTATACAAGTGTAATTTTGTTGTTGTTGTAAAGGGTTAAGACAACTTCTGTTGGTGCAGCTGTCATCAACTTATCCAGTAATGTGCCAAATACACAAAATGCATTTTAAACCAACTGACTACACAATGCAGTATGATCTTATCCTTCCAAAATATTCAACCCCTAACAGCATCATGCTGCTTTCTAAATACGAGTCCAGTGCTTTGGCCTGCATCACCTCCACCCTGAAATAATGCAATCAGTTGTTTTCATGGAGTGTAAAGTACAGTACTCTTTAGTGCTCAAAATTTGCTTCAGGATACTCAACCAGCAGTTCAGTCTTCGCATTCATAACAGATTACATAAACCACAGATACTTGTGAGAAGTCTGCTCGTCTGCCATGTACGAATAGTGGTTATTTGCTCGTCTGCTACGCAACGCATAATAGTTGCTTGCAAACCTGTACGTACGTTACGCATAGTTACTTGTAAACCTGTACTACGCTTTGATTTTACCTCTAGCCGACACCTGTGAGCCTGTTACAGAAAGATGCGAATAACAGGGGCCATAAGGGTGTCTGGCAGGCATACCAAGGCTATGATATAATTGTAAAGCTCTAGGCTTCGTTATCATCTTGCTTTTAGGCTATCTTATACTTGTAAGCTGTAGCCGGCCTATAGCCTATAACTCATTCACTCCCAGGCCATGATGTCTGTATGCTTATCTTGTTGTAAGATGTAGCCGGCCTATAACTCATTCACTCCCTGACCATGATGTCTGTATGCTTATCTTGTTGTAAGATGAAGTTGGCCTATATCTCATTAACTCCTAGGCCATGATGTTTCTGTAAGACAACTGCAAGGCCATATATTGCTGACCAAAAAAGGTAATTAACCATGCCCATATATGGTAGACAAAGAATTGAAACTGTATAAAGATGTGTGTATACTAGTAGTTGGTGTGCACTAGTAGTAGACGGACGAGAGTCTGTAGCAACATAGTGCACCGCTTCATGAATGCTAAATAAACTTGTTTGAATCACACACCCGAGTCACATATTTGTGAACAGAAACCCCAACCAAGGTACTGAGACGATTTTTTAGTTTCACATTTGGCGACGAGGATGGGATCTCGTGACGAATAAGACAGTGCGTAGACGGCGGGACAATCCCTGGGTTTGTTTTGCCTAAGTGAAATTGCGCAGCCCAGTGAGTATATCATCTATTTTTGAATACTCTCAGTGTTTTTCACCTACGGAATAGGCTTCCAGGGATGCACCAACCGTATGCGTAACTGATAGTCGTTAATGAGATCGGGATAAGAAAAGGTTGGTGGGTGTGTATTCAGTTAAAAACTTACTGAGGTAAGGACCGTTAACGGGATAAAAAAGGCGTACAAGCTGAGTGCAGCAGGTTCAAATCTTACTGGGTAAGGACCGTCGACGGTATAAAAAAGGCGTACAAGCTGGGTGCAGCAGGTTCAAATCTTACTGGGTAAGGACCGTTAACGGGATAAAAAAGGCGTACAAGCTGGGTGCAGCAGGTTCAAAAGTGCACGAGGTTTAGTTTAGAATTTAAGGATAAGAATTTAGTTTAAAGTATAAGGTTGTAAGTTAAAGTTTAAGGTTGTAAGGAATAAGATTTAAAGTATAAGAATTTTTAGTTTAAAGTATAAGGTTGTAAGTTAAAGTTTAAGGTTGTAAGGAATAAGATTTAAAGTATAAGAATTTTTAGTTTAAAGCATAAGGTTGTAATTTTTTTATTATTAAAGTATAAGAATTTCAAAAGTATGGGTAATATTGTGGATAAAACTGAGGGGCCGTGTCCCCTAACGTCTATGTGTAAAGTGTTGCCAGAAAATCAGAAAGAGTTGCGATTAGCTTCGGGTTAGTTAAAAAACAATGGGGTGGACAGTATACACCACTAAACAGAGGAGAGTATTCGGTAGTTAAGAGAAAGACGGTAACGGCTAGAATTAATAAGTGTTGATGTTAGTGTGTGAGGAGAGTATGTATTGATAAAACAATATATATTTACTGTGTTTTATATGTTTAACTATGTTATGATACAACAGATAAATGAAAGTCAAAGACCAGACAGTCGAAAACCAAATGAATATTGATTAAAACAAAATTGATTACAAAATTAAATGTAGAAACTTACGTTTGAAAATTCAAACAAGTCAGGCATATTTTTTTTAATTAACCTGACTGAGAATACGTTTTTTTTAATACGTAAAAACACATAAAATTGAAATGAAAACAATTTGGATTTGATGTTCCAATAACACCACTTGTTCTGATTAAAAAGAAAGTGTGATGACAAAATGTCAGGTGAAAAAAAAAACAAATTTTAAGCAATTGCTACCTGAATTTACGGTCTCTATGGGGTATGTTGCGACCCTTTGAATGAGTATTTGGGGAAGGCCAAAAGTCACAACATGAGTTTGAGGCCACTCTGCATATTATTGATAGACTTGTGCCTCCCTAACTATTCTTTAAAAAGAGCAATCCGAACAGTCACAATACTCCTAATTGAAAGTTTTTCCCCGAAGGAAGTTGTGACTGTACGGTCCTTAAGAAAACTTGAGCTCAATGTGTTACCTTTTTTTTGTGTAAAAGATGTGTATAAAAAATGTTTGTACCTGTATATGGTTTAGCTTGAATGAGCAGTAATTAAAAAAAAAGAAAGCAAATTGAAGTATGGTTTATGTAATGGATGCATTTAAAGTGGACAATGGTGGGTCTGACTTTGCTCTGGACGCAGAGTATGGCCAGATTTCATCCATGTTCCATAGGTTTGGATTATTTAAAAAGTACCGGACCGTGATAGGTCTGACTTTTCTCTGGACGCAGAGTATAAGCCAGACACTACCCACGTTCCATATGTACTGAGTAATAGCAAAGTAAAAATACAACCAATCATTTGGAATATTTGACGCAAGAACGAAGCGATAAAATAGAGTAAACTTTGAAGATATAAGATCTTTTTTTTAAAATGAAGCCTGATATATTTTATGTATCATATATTTTGTATATTCCAGCATTTACTTAAAATGTTTGTAGAAATTAAATATGGATAAATTAGCTTGTGGCAGTTAACTTGCAGCAGTTAGAATTTACTGCAGCCATTGACTGTGGGCAGTTTAAATTCACTGACTGCAGGCACTCTGGTTTATGTGGACAAAATGACTTTACGTAACCCTTTGGTTTCCACATCAACTGAAAGTGCTTCTGTAGGTAATGATAATGTCATGTTAACAACTGAAAATGTTTAAAGAAACGTGAGATTTCACCTTGTAATTTAGTTCTTACAGATACTGACAAGAATGGCATTTCATGCAGCCACTTCTTCTGGGATAACTTATACTTTTCGCTCCAGCTCCTTACAGGATGGAACCCCAGTCTGTATGAAGAAACAGGTTCCTCCTAAATCTGCCCAAGCCTGTGAACTAATTGCCCTTGCGGAGGCTTGTAAACACGCTGTGGGAAAACCGGTTACCATATATACTGACTCTCGCTACGCCTTTGGCGTGGTTCATGATTTTGGGAGGTTGTGGGAAAACCGTGGATTTTTAACTTCATCAGGTCATCCCATTTCTAACGGTACTGAAGTTGTCAACCTCCTACAATCTGCTCTGCAACCTGCTCAGTTAGCGGTTGTGAAATGTTCTGCCCACACGTTGGCCCAGGATCCGGTCTCACTTGGAAATGGACATGCGGATAGATGTGCCAGACTAGTGGCTGAGGCCCCACTTGGTACCTATCCAGTTAAAACTGTGGTTCCCATTATTCCCAAACAACGTACTAACATGCCCTCTGTTTATGATATTGTGTTACTCCAGGAGGACGCTCCGGTGGCAACTCGTCAGTCATGGGTTGAAGAAGGCTGTGCCCTATCCGAGGAAGGGGTCTGGATGACCCCTGTCGGTCAGACCTGCATGACTGATGAGCTGGCAGGATGGGTAGTCGCCTGCGGTCACCAACAGACTCATTCGGGGGGTAAACAGCTCTCTGAGTGGCTCCTACAGACCTGGTGACACCCATGCATGATGCAGCTGTCTGAGAAAGCTGTCCTCCGGTGCCTATTGTGCTCTGAGCACAATCCTGGGAAAGGGTTCCCAGTGGTCACCGGTGATACCCCTGTACCTCAACTTCCATTTGAGGTGCTTCAGATGGATTTTATTCAGTTACCTAAATGTCAGAATTTCAACTATGTATTATTGGTTATCATTGATGTATTTTCCCGTTGGGTTGAAGCATTTCCAACGGTAAACAATACTGCTGAGACGGTTGTGCGATTGTTGTTACGGGTAATAATTCCTCGTTTTGGGGTGCCTGGTCGTTTAGTTTCCGACAACGGCCCTCACTTTATTGCCTCTGTTAACCGCTCTCTCTGTTCCCATTTAGACAGTAAACAGTCGTTTCATTGTGTTTATCATCCCAAAGTGGCGGGCATAGTGGAACGAGTCAATCAGACGATTAAGACAAAACTGGCTAAACTTACAAGGGGGCATGGCTCTTCATGGGTCCGCTTTTTGCCTCTTGTATTGTTTCAGATTCGCTCGGCCCCCACTGGAACTGCCCGGTTATCTCCAGCAGAAATTATTTATGGGCGCTCTTTAATAGGCCCTTGGTCGGCTTCGGCTTCCTCTTCGCTTACTCATATGTCTGCTGACATGGTGGAGTATATCAAAACTCTTTCTACCATTCTCCGTATTAATCAAACAACAGTTTCCAGTCCCTCTAACAATATTAGTTTACCTGATCCTCCTTTACACCCCGGTGATTATGTTATGATTCGCAATTGGGTCAGGAAATGCCTGGACCCCCGGTGGATAGGTTCTTTCCAAGTTCTCCTCTCAACTCCAACTGCGGTTAAATTAGAGGGGAGAGATCATTGGGTTCACATACATGATTGTAAACGACTTGAGTGTAAACAATCATGAAGTGTAAACAACATGATGCTACTGTCTTCACCATTGTCCCGTCCTAGGGTACAATTTTGTTCCTACAGACTCGAAGACGTCGTGGAAAGAAGCTCGAAGAAGTTGTGGACGTCGGCGATGAAGAACTACCTGTCACTCTGGTGGAAGACGTTCGATGCCTTCGGGAGACGAAGTGGGCCGACATGATCAGAAAAACAGAGACTGCTTGGGCAGGGCCTACGATATCCACATTTCAGCCTTGCAAAATGGACAGGGATTCTGATGATATTGGGGATGATGCTGGACACAGAAGTAGAATGCTCCATAGTAGCAAATACTTTTCTCCTCACTGCGTACAAAACAACGGTGACGCTGGGAGTATCAAGCTGTTGGGTGTGTGCGGCTCTCCCACACAGTGCGGGAGGGGGTTTTCCCATGTTGATAGTCCCTTTCAGCAAAATGCAGACAATACGGGCTCTGCAACAATCGGGTATTAATATGACTGGTTTGCTAACTAATGAGACAGTTTCCTGTTCTCCCCTCAATAATACTATGTACCGTCAAGATTATAACTGCACACAAAAACCACCATGTATCAAGGTAGAGAAAACAGATGGAAGTGTTTGTATAATACGAACAGGCCCAGGGACAAAAGTGGGAGAGAGTTATTGTTCATATTCTCTGTAATTAGGAAATGCCACCAGTCGGCAGGATTCGGCGACCATCTCACTCAATGATACTTCTTGTAAGGTGACGGGCAGCCAATACGAGGCAATCATCCACATTACTCCCCCAGACCACCCAGTCCCCTCAATTAATGGGACATACTGGGTGTGCGGGACTTGGGCATACCCATGGCTGCCAACCAACTGGAGTGGTTCCTGTTACCTTGGACATGTTGTCCCACACCTGCATATTACAAAACTTTCGGAACACCCGCATACAAAAAACCATATCACACGTAGAGCAGTAGCATGGTACGAACAGATTTTTGGGGTATTTGTGCCCCCATACGGTCTGCTCCGTACTAATCAAGCATTGGGGGCTTTACAAACGGTTTTGGAGGCTGTTGCGAATGAAACCGCGGATGCCTTACAAGACATATCCGCTGAAATGGTGGCTATTCGCACTGTAACCCTCCAAAACCGGATGGCTCTGGATATATTGCTTGCTGAAAAGGGAGGCACTTGTGCCTTGATTGGCTCTGAATGTTGCACCTATATTCCGGATGCTTCTGAGAATATTACTAATATTGTACAACACATCCAACAACAAGTCAGAGAATTGCATCAGACTGACGTAAGCCCTGGTATATGGGGTTGGTTGACCGATTGGTCGATTAGCGGTTGGATGACTAAAATTTTGCCATTTATTATCATAATTGTTATAATCCTGATAGTTGTATTATGTTGTTGTATACCCTTATTTAAAAAACTTATACTATCTATGATGACAGGCTGGGATGCCCCGGCAGCAATGTTGTACATGGCTCCTGACGATGATTTCTCAGCATTCGAGTAGCAGGTTGTCATGGAATGACAAAAAGGAAGGAATGAGAAGTCTGCTCGTCTGCCATGTACGAATAGTGGTTATTTGCTCGTCTGCTACGCAACGCATAATAGTTGCTTGCAAACCTGTACGTACGTTACGCATAGTTACTTGTAAACCTGTACTACGCTTTGATTTTACCTCTAGCCGACACCTGTGAGCCTGTTACAGAAAGATGCGAATAACAGGGGCCATAAGGGTGTCTGGCAGGCATACCAAGGCTATGATATAATTGTAAAGCTCTAGGCTTCGTTATCATCTTGCTTTTAGGCTATCTTATACTTGTAAGCTGTAGCCGGCCTATAGCCTATAACTCATTCACTCCCAGGCCATGATGTCTGTATGCTTATCTTGTTGTAAGATGTAGCCGGCCTATAACTCATTCACTCCCTGACCATGATGTCTGTATGCTTATCTTGTTGTAAGATGAAGTTGGCCTATATCTCATTAACTCCTAGGCCATGATGTTTCTGTAAGACAACTGCAAGGCCATATATTGCTGACCAAAAAAGGTAATTAACCATGCCCATATATGGTAGACAAAGAATTGAAACTGTATAAAGATGTGTGTATACTAGTAGTTGGTGTGCACTAGTAGTAGACGGACGAGAGTCTGTAGCAACATAGTGCACCGCTTCATGAATGCTAAATAAACTTGTTTGAATCACACACCCGAGTCACATATTTGTGAACAGAAACCCCAACCAAGGTACTGAGACGATTTTTTAGTTTCACACTTGCAATTTGTACATGGGTACTTGTCAGCGTGTAATGAACCAGAAGCTAGTTGCAGTAAGCATGTGTCAGTAGGTTTTTAATGGTTGAAATAAAAGTCTCGTCACTGGTTCTAAGTAAATTTAGTGACCGTGGTTGAGCAGATAAATGCCTGTTTAAAATAAGCCCAACCTTACACTTCCTCTTCTCCGATTTCTTTACTCTCCAAAAGGAGCTTTGAGTTGTTTTTCTTTTCATGGAGAAGATTATACAAATGTAAATTACTTAAATGACGTTGTATAGATTTCCATAGCAACAGTTGCCCTCAGGTACCTTATTTCAGTGGCGATTATTCACATGTGCTTTACAAAGATTTCACAACCAATTCCAATCCTGCTGTCATATAACATCTACAAATTTATTTGGTTGATCGATCAAAAATATTGGTGACCACTGAACCAGATTATTGGAGCTATCCATCCATATTTTCTGAGGTTGTTTTTAGTTTATTAAAAATGTTATGAATCAATGTGCTTCATCATGTTTATGGATAATGCCAGCACGTGCAATATCATCATCCAAAAAAGACAAAGTCACGATTCAATTTCTTGCTTACCTTCTTAACTCTGGTTGCTAGGTCTTGAACAAAAAGCTTTCGCAGGTTATGTAATGTCTGTAGTTCTTTCGCCTAAAAATGTGAAAACAAGCGAGAAAACATCAATTGCAGAAATGTATAGATCTCACGTGGCAATTTTAAAGTAGAACCAATTCAATTTCAAATTGCAACTTACCACAGTTTCTTCCAGTCCTTTGAGATCCTGTCTGGCTTGTTCTCGTCTATCCTGCATAATCCTAAACAAAAAAATTTATTTAGAATACATTTATACAAGCAATGCATCATCAGTGATACCACTGAAATGGGACACACTTAACATTGTTTTTAAAAAATTAAGCTGCTGAGCTTGATGTCCTGTGAGAATAATCAATGTAACCCAGGCACTATTATTAGATAGAATTCAGAGGTATTTCAATCGATAGGAAAAGTTCTCAAGGTGGCTGGCATGTCACAAGCTATCCTGTTTAGATATTCCCAACACTCTGAAGGCATATCAGCATCAGATAATTGACGTTGAGGACTTGACAGCTGCTGGAGTCTAGAGTACATGTACCGCGCTCATATATACAGTGTCTGGAATCCTCCTTGATTGGTCTGTAGAGAGGTAGGTAGGCAGCTGCTGCTCCAGCTGCACAGTTCAACTGGTGGAACCATCGCTTGATGGGAAAGGATTGCGTGTCTGGACAGGAACAGGGTGACAATGTTCCCATGCATTTCATACTTAGCTGTGATGCCCACCTGGGAGCTTGGAGGGAGTTCCTGGTACCAGTACCTGCCTGTCACCTACTGAGGGCTCAAACTCACACTTCACAGATGTCAAATGATCAACTGGTAACTCTCCTGGGACAGGGAGGGTGGGCATAAGTAGGGTCTCCTTCGAACTGAACTGGCTCCAAGGTTACATGTTTGGCAAAGGAATGTGGGAATTCAGCCAACCCTCTGTGCCACTCGGGATGATCCAATTCCTAAGCCAGGCAGGTCCGCAGTACTCCAGGATACAAACGATGATAGCCCAGACATTCTGGCTCATTGGCAGACCAGTCACTGCGGCAGAGATTTTTCTCAGTTATTTCTGTTAATCCTGAAAGCCAAAGACCTAACAAGTAGGGGGTCGTAGCTGAGCAAGCAGCAGGAAAGCTGGTCAGACAGTGATATCAATGGCAAGCTATGTGGTTTTAGCTGATCAGACTCCAGCAGCGCCCCAATGCACATGTTGGATCCCTAAACCTTGGCTCTTACTAACCTATACCTAATAATCTTCAGGATTACAAAAGCAGGGTGCATCCATCATTCCAGGGAGAAAAGGTGCAATCCATTCAACAACAGAATTACACTTATAGAGTGCCTTCCACTTTGGGAGGACATCCCAAGGCGCTGAACAGTCAGGTGTTGGGATCTTAGCATGGGGGAGTGGCAGGGTAGGGGAGGGAGAGAGGGTGGCAGAAGGCACGGTTGAAAAGAAGGGTCTTGAGACCAGCCTTGAAGGAGGCAAGGGAGGAAGCGAATACTCCGATTAATATCTTAGGAAATTCCGCAAATAGGTTTCATGTATTGAACTTGGTTTACTCTTAAACAGTGATGGGTTTCCGCATTCATCAAACACTCAGTTGACCCCTAAAAAGGAAAGCTTTTTTCCAATGTGTTAAATCTTGAATGAAGTACTAATTCTTTAGCTGTAAAAGAAAATCAAACGGCCCCGGCATTATTACTATTTACTTACGTAAGCTCATGTAATTTGCGGCTTTTCTCCTGGTCTACCGACTTGAGTTTTTCATGCTCTACATCGAGACGTTCCTGTTCCAACATCATCTTTTGATTTTGGCTGTTGCAAGACACGAAAATAAAGCGATGAACAGGTTAATATTTATTAGAAGCCGTAACCAGCATCAAATAATTTTGGCCATAGCAAAGTAGTAACCGCTATGTTTTCATATGCGGGGCTTCAATACAGAGCACCTTTGTTATGTAGGATCCATTCAATCCTAACCTGTGTTGTAATGCGGTAGATTAGTGGGTTTCAGTGTCTATGTGCAAGAAGCTAGCTGGCCAGGTCCCATTTTGAAAAAAAACAATGGCCAATGTCTGGGTCATCTCAAATTTACTTCACGTTTTGTGCTTGAGCAAAGCTGGAGGTGATTTCAGTAGTGACAACAGTGTCCCGGGAAGTGAGTTTGACCTAATGAACGGGAATTTGATAATTTTAGCACCAGAGGCCAACTGGCACAACAGCAAATAAGTAGGCTGGCTACTCGCACGTACCTGGGGTCCACAGTACAACTGTGTTTTAAACAAATTTGCGCTTTAGTGATCCGTGTTATAGTGGAGCTTCAAAGTATATGTCAATGTTAGGTACATGGGACACGCTATGCACAATTTCGCCCACAAAATACAATCAATTCATTTTACAGTATATATTATGAAGCGCTTTAAAATGTCTCAATGATTTGATCAGGCTTTATATCAAATGCAAGGAATATATATGTTAATCTTAAAAAAATCTCTACAATGCAAGACGTACTCTTGGAGATCTGTGATGACTTTCTCTTTCTTCTCAATTTCATCTCTCAAGTTGCTGATCTGTTTCTGGTGGGCTTCACGGTGACTTTGCATTTGCTGCTCCACAGCTTGCTGTAGGGAGCAATGAATAGCATCAAATACTTTTCTGTGCAGTAAATTCACACAAATTTAGTTTAAAATGCTTTAGAAAATGATCTTGCTGGAAAAGTACTGCATCATAATCAGATGTGTACCAAATGACTTTTTAATCAGAATAAGATTGTACAAGGAGAATTTGGTGAACCAGAAATCTTCAGCAGTACAAGTGACGTACCTTCACTTCGTTGGCAGTTTCCACTTTGTTCAAGTGCTCCTTCTCCATTTCATGAACTTTCTCTGCAAATCCGTAAGAATTTTGTTACATATTTATATGAAACAAATTTACATCTATATCATGCGTTTCATATCAGGAGGATGTCCCAAAATGCTCCATAATGACATGGCACTTAGAGATGGAACTTGGAATTGAGGGGGTGGAGAGGGGAAAGAAGACCAAAAGTGTGGTCAATCAAGCAGGCGTTGAGATAGGGATCCCTCCCTAACCTTTGAACAAGGTTAGGGAGGGATCGAGTTGGAGAAACTATGGATAATAATAATCCTCTGGATTGGACTCAGAGAGTGTGGACAGAGGATGGGGCAGAGGACATGAAGCAGGATGGTGCACACTGACCAAAGGGATGCAGGTAGGTGGGTAGGGTTTAAGGAGGTTGTAGAGGTAGTGTGGGGCAAGACTGTGGAGGGATTTAAAAGGTAAAAATAACTATTTCATATGCATTCGTATTGAAATCAACAGATTTTCAATTTTAACTCAAGATCATCGTTTTGGGTACCAGAATCTGATGAGGTTGACGAGAATGATCAGGGAGTTCTTAACATGTGGTCATACCTGACAAAGCTGGGAAGCAAAATTATGCAGAAAGATAATTTGTGCTTTGATTGACAATCTGAAAACTACCTTGCAGGGTTTTGTTTTTGTGAGAAAATATAAGAGGATTTCAGCATCTTGTACGTAATACACATTGTTTTTACTAACAGAAGGCAAATCACAAAATACCTTGTGCCTGAAGTTTTACTAACTCTTCATTGAGCGAATCAACATTCTCCTCTAGATGTCTCTTTTTCTGCTCCACATTCTGCAGATATTCTGTGAGAGACTTGATCTTTGCCTCGTGCTAGGATCATTAATAAAAGAAAAATAAGTACAGCAAGACACACATATGTGAATCTCTGTGTGGAAGTGGCATATATACCACTACCATAGAAAAAGTAGCAGGAAAGGCCATTTTCTATGCTGGCTCGTTTAAGAGCAAATCCATTCAGTTCCACTTATCTGCCCTGTTCCCATATCCCTGTAGTTTGGATATCTATATCTTGAATTGATGCCCTCTCGTGATTTATTCTATGAGGTGGGGAAGGTGGCACGAGGGTGAGCCAGGTTTCAGTGAGAGCTAGGATTCCAATGTTGTCATCTAAAATGAGGTCAGAGATGGTGAGGGATTGGTTGACGAGAGTGGATGTTTTGGAGCGTGATAACTGAAGGGGAGAGGCAGCTGTGGAGTTTAAAGAACAAGGTGGGGATTGGCAGAAAGGTTGTGGATGAGTGAAAAAAAAATGCTTGAAAGGTTAATTTCTAAGCCATCTTGTAATCCAACGCAAGTGTTTTTTATTCAAATTATTGCTCTTGTTGGATAAGAATTGCAAGATTGAAGCTCAGCAATAATGAATGATTTACCTAAATATCCCTTCCAGTATACAATAACCACCGGCCATTGACTGTTCCATCAATTACCTGGGAGATACGGAGTTGACAAGCTGCCAGTTCCTTTTCATTCTCTTCCATTTTCTTATTGCTATCACCCTGTGTGGTCTCTAGCTGCTTGCAGCGTTTCACCATTGTCTTCACTTCAGATTTCATCTTGCTGATATATAGTCGAGCTACTGTAAATTCCTCATCTATGAGGCCAGTTCCTTCAGGCTGCTGAGAAAGAAATTTAGATTCATATAACTAGTCAATATTCTCTCACTATGCCAAGTCACTTCATGAATACTACTGATCTACTTCCCAAGGTGTTTTTATAGGAATAGGAGCAAATCGTACAGTCCCATGAGCTTAGTGAGTTCATTAGATTGCAAATCTTTGAATCATATATCTCACCTTTTCTCCATACACTTTAATACCATTACCTCTAGAGTACATATCCATATACCTTTTTGTTATTATTAATAATACGTTTAAAACATCTTAATTGAAGCAGTGACTGTATTCAAGGCTGGTCTCAAGACCCTTCTCTTCGATCGTGCCTTCTGCCACCCTCCCAACTCTCTTCCCCCTTGGGTCTCGACCTGACTGTTCAGCACCGTGCAACATCCGCCCGACATGAAAGGCGCTCTACAAATGTAATTTTGTTGTATTGGTACATTCGAGGAGTGAATACAGAGCAAATACTTTGGGTGAAACCAGAAATATTGTGATGGCAGTCAATGTAGAGCTTCAACAAGCTTAACATTCTTCAGTGGAAGCTAAAGCCACAACACTTATAACTCAACAAAATAGATAATTCTTTGTCCAAAATATCAGCCACCCGCAACAAAGCTGGACTTTGTTGAAATATGGCTTCACATTGTGTACAAGGCACAACCTATTGGTTTTGCAGGCTTGGTTGTTAAAAATTGGAATAATCCTTTCATCCTTTCATTGGATATAATGGCTTTCACATTGATAGGATGACAAAGCGCTTTACAGGATTTCCTGTAAATTTATAGGTGAATATTAAATTTGTAGTATTTGTAGGCAGCCAGTTGGCACACAACTCTGCATCACAAACACCCATGAAATGGATGACCAATTTTATTTGGGAGATGGTTGGCCAGGATACTGGATGAAATTCTGTTCTTTTGAGTCGGGCCATGGGATCTTTAATGCCCATCTGAAATGGAAGGCAGGATCTTGATTCAAAATCTCATCCAATGAACAACACCTTTCAACAATGCAGCACATCCAACACTGCAATGGAGTATCAGCTTAGACTTGTGAGTTCAAAGTTGAGCTTGTGACAAGCTTCTGACTCAAGGTACAGTAGTATTTCAAGGAGTTAATTGTATTTAAAGGGAAAAACAGTCTAAAATATGTCCACACCTTGACATCATTGTTTCCAACTGCAATTCCAATCTCTGCAAGATCCTTTAACAATGACGTCATCATCTCAGTCACTCGTTTCTTTTGATGGTTGGTCATTTCCTTAAGTTTCTGGAGTTCGGCATCAATAGAACTCAACATAGCCTGAAAAAACACAAATGTATTGATGGGAGTAATCACAACCGAGCAAACCAGTGCCTTAAGGAGCAAGTTATTCAGAAGTCAGAGATCAAAATGGTAAAAATAAAAGTAGGATTCAGGTCCAGAGGGAAAAAAAAACTTTCATTTTGTTTGACTGTTTGATTAGTCTTCAAGTTTATTCTTATAAAAATAATTGAGCACCTTTATAAAATGTATGCACTTTTTAAAAAAATTACGAGTGACAATTGTTGACATGGCACACGATTTGAATAGCAATGCAATTCATCTTACCGACTTCTGACTCAGTTCATCACTAAGTAATTCAAATTCCCTTGTCTTGTCCTCCACCTCTTGTGATTTTTGGTCATAGTTGACTGCAAGTTCCTCCAAGGCCTGCAGCACTTCTTTCACTTCCTCTTTGGAAGCGTCATTTTCAGCCTGCAAACGGTTCAGTTCGGATTGCGTGTTGTCTTGGTCTCGCCTGGTAGACGCCAGAAGCTGTACAAATAATTCTTTATTACTTTTTTTATTCTTATTATTACGAGAGCAGAAGAAGCCGCTGATGGATATTACGTGTGGACGATGGGAAAGCTCAGATTGAAACTAGGAAAAGACAAAACCACGAAGATGAGAGGAGAGGTGATGGAGAAGAAAAATGGTCAATAATATCTAAGGCGGCAGAGTGACTGAGAAAGACAAGAGAGAGTCCTGGTATCCTGAATATCACATGTATCTTTGACCAGGGCTGCTTCTGTGCTGTGGGCAGCACGGAAGCCAGATTGGAGGGGTTCATAGAGAGAGGACCATGAGAGGAAAGAGTGAAGCAACAATTTATTAAGCACATCAGGACGTTCTTCTGACATGACATTAAATCCAGCTAAGAGGCACCAAGAAATTAATTGTATCATAAACAAAATATGAAAAATGAATAAATTGCAACCAAGCCAATTTCAGTAATTTTACTCTTGTTTGACCTTTAGCTATCATTTCTACCCCATATCCGTGCCATGACCTGCCTTCCCCTACCACCACAACATTGACTGGCTCCGCCATTGCTATCACACCGCAGGCTGCCGAAACTCTCATACATGCATTCATAACATCTAGGCTTGACTATGCAAACTCCTTGCTTGCTGGCCTCCCAACGTCTCCCTCCACAGGCTGCAGATCATCCAGAACTCTGCAGCTCACGCCCTTTCCCGCACGAGGCTCCATGACCATATCACCCACACCCTCACCTGACTCCACTGGCTTCCCATCACACAAGAGGATACAGTTTAGGGTCCCGGTCTTCACCTTTAATGCCCTTCACGGCCTTGCTCCCCCCTACCACTGTGACCTCATACCAACCTGCCCGCTTCCCCCTTCCCTACCCACAGTTCAGGTCCAAAATACTGTCTGTCCAGGGCCTTGGAACGTCCTCCTGACATGAAAGGCACTATACAAATGGTTGTTGTTATTACTCCCTTCAGAAATAATAAGATGGTGGCCTTTATTCTATTTCTCGGGAAAGCAATCATGCACTCATTGGTAAAGACCAGTATGGTGTCATCCAGATGAGGAAGTGTCTTGTGTGTGATAAAGTGTGAGTTAGCAGATTTCAATATTCACGAATAGCAATAATATAATCCTTATATTTGGTACAGCACCTTTCATGTTGGGAAGATTTCTCAAAGCACTTCACTGGATTGTACTGTAGTGATCAGTTTGTAAGCAAAATTTAAGGGAAAGGGGGAAAAAAAATCTGCCAAATCTGCAAATCACTATTGACACTGCAATTTGAAGCGTGGCATGCCCCTCCTGGAAGTGCATATCTGTGGGCTTTGGGGAGTGCAGAATTGGCTTTATCTGTGATTCTGTCCAAGGACAAAGTCTGCTGGCTGACAGACAGCCCAGGCTTTGAAGAACAGCCACTTAGAAGAATGAGAATGGTTGCCAGCAATTGTGGAACCTCATCACAGAGTCAGCAGCTTGAGAAATGAAAATAAAATCTTGCATGGAACCAGACAAACAAAAAAAATAGTGGCCAGACTTACTTCTTCCTGATCCAACATCTGTTGTTTTAGCTTTTCCACCAGCTGGCTCTGCTGATTGATCTCCTCATCCTGAAATCATAATTTGAACAAACATTCCTTTGCTACCAACTCAGATATTGTATTAGAATTGAACAATGACAGAACATCCTTTTAGCAAGACTACTCAGGCACTCTCTAAACGTATGAGCATTAGATTTCCATTCTGCCTGAAAAATATACATGTGCTTAGATCATTTATATCTATGGAATGGAAAATACACCCTGAATTAAGCGCCAAAGAAAATATGAAAGCTCCAAACGGTCGACAGATATTCAGTGGATCGAATCCAATTCTTTAAGTTAACGATGAAATATATAATCCTGTAGACTTTCCCCAATTTAAATATTCTAAGGAAATAATCACAGCTGACATTTCAAGTGAAATGTAATATTTCTTCCCACAACGGCAATTAAAAAGCGATTGCCAATAAATATTGTTCTACCAGAGTTGTTGCAATATACAGACGATAATCCTGTGAATAAAATTCCACAGAGATTTGATCTATATCTATTTATATATTTTGAACATATTTGTTCAATATGTTTTTCACATCAACTATGCTGCAAACGAACCAAGAATGATGTTAGTTGATCCCGCATTACATTTGTGAGAATATTTCCCCTCCAATCTTGACGAAAACTAGTTTATTTGAATCTATATTCAGTATTATGATCAGTTTAAATAAAACAGGTTGCATTTAATATCACCGCCTTTTAATTTTTAATAACTTAATTGCGCCCCAATTATTTTCAAAAATGCATAACTCTGAAAACAAAAATATCATGCAGACCAAATGCAATTCAACATTATTCATGTTTGTGTCAATCTTGATTCAATTATAATTAGAAATCATTCAACCGCATCCAATCAAGAGGGATGGAAAGCGGGAGGAAAATATAAGGTAAGATTTGGGTAAAGAAATAGCAGTCAAAACCAATACTAATATGGTTCAAACAATTACTATTTGTGCACGTTTGTGAATTTTAGCAATACAGTGATTAAAAATTCTCTTGATTCAGCAAATACAACTTCTGTAAGCAGATGTGATGTGGTACAAGTACCATGTTAGAAGTACCGCAATAGAAGCCAGCTAAAGCCATACAGTTGCAGCTAGCCTTATTCATTCCTGAAAGCAAATGCTGGTCAGCGCTTCCACACCACATCAACTGGTGATGTCAGCATAAGTGCACAGAAAACTGGTCAGCTCCAATCAACATTCAAGATACTAAATTGCAAAATATATAATAGATATAGATCAAACCTGTGGGGTTTGAGTTTTATTCATAGGATTAGTCTATGCAATGCAACAATCCTTCAAATTGTATATGTTTCAAACTGCCATTTGAAGTGCCTCTTGTGATGGCGAACTTGAAAACAAGCCACTGTTCACTGACACTGCAATTTGAAATGTGGCATGCACCAATGGAGCCCAATCATACAAGAAGCAAACCCAAGTTATAATGAGTATGTTTGTAATGGGGTTCCACTGTATACCAAAAGACTCCGAAACACCCCAAAACTTTGTATCGGAACATCTCGATGTGGCATACTAATTGTTATGTTTGAAATCAAACAAGCTCTGTTTCATAGTAAAGCCAAACATAATTGGGGGGGTGGGGGGGGAGAGCAGGGGGAAGGAAAGGAGGAGTGAAAAGAAAAAAAAAATGCAACACTCTCTACCTTGTCATCAAGTTGTTTGTATAGTTTGGAGATCTCTCCATCCAGTTTTAGTTTCTCTGCATCAGTGAGTTTGACGGCCGGCGTTTGTTCCACTTTGTCATTGGAGAGAACAATTTCTAATGCTTCCTTGTTTTTCTCTTTATCGTACTGTTCATTTAGAGGTACAGACTCACCTTGAAGAAAAAATAAGACGTAATTATGATAGAAAGCAGATAACCCGGGCAGATTGTCACATCTACAACATTATTTTTTTTAAAAATCCTTTGCTATTATAAATTACATGAAGTTTTCAAAAATTATTTTCAAGTATCCACAATTTTTGCAAATTTTAAATCATCCCAAAACAAATATCATACAAATGTAAACTACCTGTAATGTTTTCTAATCAATATAATGTAGCTCATAACAAGACTCAATAGAACCCAGTGTAACACAAAAAAACTACATCCCCATTACATAAATTAATCCTTAGATCTATGGATAATCCAGGACTTTTCCTCTCCCTAGCACTTCTCCCCACTGATACGATAATAACACTAATTACCACAATAACAGAGATCAGCCAATTCAGCATGGATTGAGCATTTTATCTATCTGTATGGTTCAATGATATGCTGGGTTTTGACCAATGTGAGGTCATCAGGTAACTCAAACGATAATTCTAATAACAATTACATAGCACCTTTCACAGGTTAATATTTCTGAGCACTCTATAGTGGCAGGGTTGGTCTCTGAATGAGGAAGAAGAAGGAGGAGGAGGAAGAGGGGGTGATCACAGGCTGGGTCAAAGAGTCAAGATTTTCACGTGGGATTTAAAGATAGATGAGATGAAAAGCGTTACAGAAGGTATGGACAGAGGAGTCGGGAGATGCACAGCAGGCCTGTGTTAGCAGCTAAAGGATAACTGCACAATGATTCACGCCGAACAAGTTTCTGAGATAAATCTTTTACATGGAGGTTAAAACGTATTTTTTTAGAATGCAGAATTTTAATGTTTATAGATAGAAAGTTTTGAAACGACTGATACCTTTGCGCCATCTGTTAAGTTCATTCTCCAGCCACTGTATCGTGTTCCTTAAGGTCTTGTTCCTGTCCTTTTCTCGCTCATATTTTTTCTTCCACTGTTCTGCTGTTAACTCAACATTAACCGTTACTGTGTTCTTAATTGTCTTGGCTCTGTTTGTTGAAAACAAAAACACAATTTAGACTATGAAAACATATATTCATGTCACACTTTACAGACTCATCACCCTGATGCTTGACTCCTTCCCAGCACAAGATGCTTATTTTAACCTTGAAAAACTTCCATGCCTTTTCCCTGTGCATCTCTCATCTTATATCTGCAACAGCAGTCTGATTCATATCCCCAACTCCAGCAATGGAGGTGGAGCTTTCAGCCACTTTGCCTGTACTCTCTGGAATGCTTTCTTTAAATTTCTCCATCTATTATCCTTTCTCTGCTTTCAAAATCCATCCAAAATACTCTCTGTCCGACTATAGCCACCTTCCTACTGCACGACCCACCCCCACCACCACCACTGTACTCAGTCTCCTTTAAAAGCTTTGACACATTTTCCTGTATGAAAGGCATACATAGCGTATACGTTATATTTTTAAAATAAAATGTGTTAATGGTATTAACAAGAGCATTAATAGTATTTAATAACAACATTAATAGTTACTGATTTTAAAACATGTTGAACTCCACAAATACTGATACATAAAACTTGGGTAAGTTATTATTTGTATAATTGCCTAAGTTGCACATTCAACCGAATCACGTTCAATTTCCTATGAAAACCATTTTGATTTCTTTGCACTAGTAGTATTTTATAAGCAAATCTCTCTTAACTTGTAGCCAGCTTCCCTTTCCTCCCATTACTCTCGACTTACCGGCTGCATTGAATCGTGACATGTAGTCCCACAATTCAATGAGATTCCAATGCTGGCCAGTAAGTGCTCATGTGTCAAGTTGCATTGAATTGCAGGAAACTTAAATTTGACCTGTCACTGCATGCACATTGACTGGCTACAGTGACAAAAGTACAGAATGCGCTCACACACACACTCTCTCTATCTCTCCCTCCCCCCTACCCTGCCCCTCTCCCTTGCTCAGGTCCCAACCTGACTATTCAACGACTTGGAACGTCCTCCCGACATGAAAGGCGCTATATAAATGTAATTTTGTTGTTGTTAGTGACTATTGAATATCACTGTTTAGAAAGTTACACAGTATGTGAGCTAATATTCTAAATGGATTCTGAACTCCTACAGAATACTGAATTATAACTTTGAACTGGGGTCCGTCGATATGGAAATTTTCCGATATCGATATATCGGTGGGCTCATATCGATATATACCCACTAGGGTCCGGCAATATATCGATATATCGGTTATATCAATATAATTTTCATATCGATATGCCGATATTGGAATCTAAAATATAGCGATATATCGAAAAATTCGATATGAAAAAAAATCGATATATCACAAATATTAGTATATTGTGTCCGGCGATATATCGGTATATATTGGTATGATGCAGACTTTTTCAACTTGCGCACCCCTGAATACGCACGCACCTCTGAATGCGCGCGCATGCACAGGACAAAAAAGACCGTGATATCGATATATTGGTATATATCGATATGGGCAAACCAATATATCGATATCGGAAAATTTCGATATCAACAGACCCTAATACCGATATATCAATATTTCTGGGGGGTTTTATACTGCGCATGTGCGTGCATTTGGGAGTGTGCGCGCATTCGGAGGCGCGCGTGAATTCAGGGGTGCGCTCGCATTCGGAGGTGTGTGTGAATTCGGAGGTGTGCGCGCGCATTCCGTGCTCTAGGCCCAGGAGGTTGCAATGCCGGCGACAAGGTAAGCTGGAAAAGATCGCATTATACCAATAATATCGATATATCGCCAGGAACTATATACCGATATTTACAATATACCAATTTTTTTTCACATAGAATTTTTCGATAT
Source organism: Hydrolagus colliei (assembly GCA_035084275.1). Lineage (NCBI taxonomy): Eukaryota > Metazoa > Chordata > Chondrichthyes > Chimaeriformes > Chimaeridae > Hydrolagus > Hydrolagus colliei. Next base: position 31,460,018 of record CM068743.1, on the reverse strand, counting down.
ATCGATATATTTAAAATTCCGACATCGGCATATCAATATGAAAAATTATATCGATATAACCGATATATCGCCGGACCCTACTTTAAACATTTGTCAAATAGCAGTCAGCATAATTTCTTAAGAAGGACTTACATTTCTGATGTGTGGGGGAGCTCACTCTGACACAAATTATGCATCACTTTAAAACTTTATCTTGGCCAGGATCATGAGAGATTTCTCTGCAATCTTCCAAACTAAGGCATTCATACATTAGCGGTGTCTTCTTTGAAGATCCAAACTCTTGATGTTGTATTTGAGTTAGCAGCTAATTAGTTTGTAATACTCAAGTCTCCCAGAAAGTTAATCTATTCATCAACATGTACATCAAAATTACATTTGTATAGCGCCTTACACGTCAGGAGGGCGTGTATTGCACCCAACACAATTAGACATTTTACTAGACTACATTTTCTTAGCATACGCAACAAAACAAAGAGTATCTTAAACTATTCTACAAAGGTACTCTATATTGGGATAATTTCAGGGTTTACAGAATAATAAAATGTTTTTTTCCATCTTCCACATGTCTCAGGAGTGTAAGTATATGTAACATCCTCTTCTGGTAAAGTTTCCACATCCACACACCAAAGTGAACGTTTTACAATACTGCTTACCTCTGACCAAACATCAATGTACTTTTAGACTCTGACTCATTGTAGGATGAAGGAGAGCAGCAGATAACTATGGTGGTTCGACAGTTACCACCCAGCGAATCTTGTAGAATTCGTGTCATTTTACTGTCACGGTATGGTACGTAGTTCTGAAAGGAACACCAGTTTTTTTTAAAAAAAGATACTATAAATCAGTTTGCAATTTTGAGTGATTTACAGCCTCTACCGTTTATACCAAGTCGGGAAGAGAGCAGTACTGTAAGTGAAATGAGCTAGCGGCCAGAAATCCCGCAGAGTCATCACTTTCAATACTAAATTTGAGGTGATAAAGCGCATCGAGTCTGGCAAAAAAGGTACGGACCTCGGGAGGGCTTTAGGGCTAGCTGGATTGATGGGGCCTACTATAAAACAGAATAAGGACAATATACTGGCAAGTTCAAGGTGTGTTACAGCTACAAGAAGATTAGCAAAATATAGAGGTGATGTGATGGAAAACATGGAAAGAATGTTGAGTGTCTGGATTGAAGATCAGAACCACTCAACACCCTGGTTATCCAAGAGAAGGCAAAATCATTGTTTAGGGAGTTAAATGATCAGGAAGGAGAAGGCTCAAAGGCACCATCTTTCAGTGCTGGCAGAAGGTGGTTTCAAAGGTTTAAAAGACTCTAGGGGCTCCATAACATCAAGATGAGTGGGGAAGCTGCAAGTGCTACTGCGACTGTCATACTGCTAGTATTAAAGTTTGCCAGTATTAAAGTACAATACTGTACAGTTACCCACAAGTACCCCTTCCTGCCTATGTGTATTAATTTGTGTGTTATGTTGTTTTATGTGTTATTTAGTGGGTTTAAGGTCCGAAAATTTTGTGAAAAGAAAGCATCTCTGGTTATACAATGGGACCGCATGGTAAACTGCGTTTTGATTTAGGACGTTTCCATCTAGATACCATTTTTCAGGAACGCAACCCCGTCCTAAACAGAGGTTTATCTGTATTTAGTTTGCTCTTTGTATGTTTCCCTTTGCTACAGTGCTCTATAAATTTGTAATGATGCTAAAAAATTCTGTTTGCACAGCATATGAATTTGATTATGTTAATTATGCACAAAATGTTATACTTACAAGCATTTTAAAAAATACATTTTCAAGACAACAACAACAACAACTTTGATTTATATAGCGTCCTCCACGCCGGACGGGTCTCAGAGCGCTTCAAACATGTCAAGTCAGACATGACACAATCTTAACTGCAGCTCCATTGAAGTTGGAAACAAAGCTCTAACTTAGATCAGTGAACTCCTGATAAGTATTTTACAGACTGTCAAGGAGTTAACAAGTTCCAATACTCACACTCGATTCTGCTAGACAAGAAATAACATTTCCCAGGGCCGACAAAGATTTGTTGATATTCTTTGCTTCATCCAGCACAGACCCTTCTGCTCCAGTTTTGCTGACCTAAATTCAAAAATAAAACACATTATAACAAAACTTCCAGTTAAAACATTTTTTTACCACCAAGGAATCAAGGCTACAAACCAACCATCAATGTGGTGATTGTTGCACATTGCTTTAATGACACAAGTGGCAATTGAAAATGGATGGTGCAAGTATAATAGGATTCTGGGAAGAGTGTCTTGGATTCTGGGTAGTGTCTTGTAGATTTGAAACAGTGAGAAAGAGGTTGATTTGAAAGAGGATGACTTGTTAAGTTTAAATTAAAGAACTGAGTGAATCTACATTGCTTTTTGTGGATTAAATAACATTAGATGATGCCAAAAGTGAAAACGGAATCTGGGGTGAAACCGACTACAAGAGGGAATATGGATTGAAAAGCAGAATGCAGAGAGAATTAAATGCTGTACCAAGGTATATGCAGATACCAAGAGCACAGAAACTGTTTAGAAGTCTAAGGCACAATTAGCAACAGTTTGAAAGAGACTTTAAGAGTTTTCGATTAGCAGCAAACATAATGAAACTGCTACAGGAACAGCAGTCTGGCATATTTTTGAATGTAACAGGCAAAGAAGCGAAGGAGTTTTCTGCAACCCTTGAAAGAGACGTGGACATGCTATTGAATAAGATGATGCATATTATGAAAAAAAGGTGTTTCTTTGGAACAAGAAAGCAGGGATCTACAGAATCACTCAATCAGTACTGTATGGTAATAATAATACTTCTATTTGATATGGCGCTTTTCATGTGTTCTAGACGTCTCAAAGCACTTCACAGAATATACTGTGAATTGACTGTATATTTGTGGGTGAAATGCGGCAGTCAATTATGCACAGCAGTGTCCCACAAACAGTCGTGTATTGAAATGACCAATTTATTATTGTGTTTTTGGGGAGGGATTATTATTAGGCATGTGTAGTAAGGAAACTTGCCCAAGGTTTCGTCCTGACCTGCTTGGATTCGAACATAGATCTCACGCTCTAACCACTGAGCTACATGACTCCACGAGATACTGAGAAGCCTAGGTAAAACATTGCAACTACAGAACATCAAGAGACAAAATTATTTGTGACTACATAGTAGATGGCATAAATGATATGAAATTAAGAGGAAAGCTTTTGAAAAAAGGGTACCTGAGGTTAGGATAGGCAACAGAGATAATAACAATTGAAGAGGCGACAAAAATAAATAAGAGAAATGGAGAGAAGCAGAAATGGAAATAGATGAACTAGCCAACAGGCACAGTTGGAATGGGACAGATGGAGAGAATGGAGTGCAGAGAATATACAGGCCAAGATGGAGGCCAAGCAGAATGGACAAATGCGGATTAGAACATCATAAGAGGAGATGTCCCGTAGAAGGAAAAGAATGCTATCAATACAAAAGATATGGGCATTATGCAAGATTATGCAGACATAGACAAGAAAATATAGTCTATACAAGAAAATACGGGAACAAACTCAAACGGAAAGAAGAGTGTGCAAATGGTCAAATAACCTGAGGAGAATCAGAATTGGGCAAATTAAATCAGGAGAATATAAAAGGGCCGATAGCTCAGAAACAGAATCCAGTGAAAATGAACAAGAAGATTAGTATCTCCTCAAAGCAGTGGAACTCAAAGAACTTGCACACAAAAGAAAAAGAGAAAAAATAGTCGATGGTAACTTTATGGTGTAAAAAAGGAACTTAATTCAGTGCAAATTAAATACAGTAACACAGTTCAGTGTAGTGGCACGGGAAGAATATATAAAATTGGAAGAACTAAATAAGGAAAAAAATTGAGGAAGTGAAAGGTAAACTAATGACGTATAACAAAGAAAAAATTGAAACAGTGGGCAGAGTAGAGATAAAAGTGATATACAAAGGGAGACAATATAGATTAAAATTCTACAATGTAAAAATAAAAGCTGATATTTTATTAGGATTGGAAGATATAATAAAAAGGGAATGTTAAAAAAAAGGGAATGTAAAATTAAAGGAAAGTGAATGAAGGGAGACAGAAGAAATAGCAGGACAATATAAACTGGTGTTTGGAAAGAAAGGATAAATTAAAGAAAAGATTGAGATCACAGGTACAGACACAAACAAATTGGAAGAATCAAGGGCAAAACCCATAGAAGAAAAAAAAACTTTCAAAAAGGAGAAACCGTCTGGTTTCGGAAGAAAAACCTGAAAATGGAAGGCTGGATCAAAGGCATTTTTTTTGGAAAAGATAAGAACCTCACATCCTATTGGGTAAAAGATGAAAAAGATATAAAGACGAACATCATGGGAGATCAAACAAAGAACAATGAAGAAAAACAACAGAAGAAAATAGAAAAGTAGAAACTGTGAGAAGAACCCGACGCAGAAGAGAAATAAAAAGACCACAAAGAATGATGGAACAAGATTTTTTTTAAAAAAGGAAGGTAGGTGTTGCATATTGCTTTAACAACATAAGTGGCAATTGAATATGGATGTGCAAATATAAAAGGATTCTGGGAAGAGTGACTTGTAGATTCGAAAGAGGGCGAGTTGTAAAGTTTGAATCAAAGGACTGAGTGAATGAATCTACATTGGGTTTTGTAGATTAAATAAAATTACAGAGATAAGCAAACAATGTTACTGAAGCTAGACAAAGCCCATTCATAACCCCCTTCCCACCCACAAACACAAATGAGTTACTGTAGTATGAAAAGCAGCCCTGCACTCAAATGCTGGTACATTTTAATTAAACTTCCAGCAAGTCAATCAACAGAATTGATGCACATTCTCAGCCCATTTAGACAAAAATTCTAATAATCTATCAAAGCATAGTAACAGCATGTAGGAGCATAATAACATTTTCAGGAAAAAGTACACCAGAAATAACCTCTCCCTACTTTCAAATCCCACTAACTCTTAAGACCTCCCTCTGGCTGTACATTTGCCCCCACCACTGCTCACCCAACCCTCCCCCATACCCACCCGATTCCACTCACCCTTCACCATCCAAGCTCCCTCCCAGTTGGGACTCCACATTTTTGACCCACACTTCTTTACATCCATTCTTGTGTCCAAGAATGGTATATGAAGTAACCTATTCTCTATCTGCATTCCTTCAAAATTAGGTCACTTAAATTGCAAACCTGGCCAATAATGCAGTCATAGTTTTTGGATGAAATGTATAGTCCTCGTCATATTATTACTTTCTTCAGAGCAACATTCCACAAATGGTTTGGCACCAAATTTACTCCTAAAATATGAGCACTACATACTCAGAATGAAGGCTGAAAAACTCAATTCTGTGTGCATAAAAAGTTAAAAACTTCACCCAATGCAATACTTTTGTAAATTACAAAATCTATGAATGGCTATTGTATTCTAGACTATTCATTTCACCTTGGAGATACCAACCAATGAAACTTTGAGCTTACAGTTTTGCATGTGTAATGTATTGAAATTAAATCTGTTCTCCACATAAAATGACCCACATGTCAACTAAAGCATCAGTGAAAGACATTCTGAACAATACCTTCTCACTCCCTGCCAAGTCAACCAGATAAAGCTTGCCACTTAGTTTCTGTTCTGTTGCAGTGTTTTCTTGTTTGACGTTAATAAGAAAGATACTGTGGCTACGCGAGCTGTGTTCGTTCATATCTGGAAAGGAGAGGTTACTGGTCAGTGAATTCTTGATAAGTTTAGTAGGCAAGTGGATACAGTCAAATTCAAGTGCGGCAAGGTAAATCCAATTATTTTACAAAAAGAATGCCAAATTGTAGCAACAGTCTATCCAGAATAGCAACAGAGGTAGATTGAATAAAAAAAGAGTACAGGCAATGAGTACTCTAATTTATTAATTCCCTATTTCCCTATGTTGTTGTTGTAGCAAACAGTTTAAAACGTTTTTTCCTTGAGGGCGGGGAGAGAAACAAAATACATTTGCCTCTGAGGCAGAACAACAACAACAACAACAACAAAATGACACTTGTATAACGTCTTTCATGTCAGGAGGATGTCCCAACAGTCATTGTTTTAGACCCGAGCTGGGGTCGGGGGACAGGGAGGGTGGAGGGAAAGGGGGAATTTGGGGTGACCGATGGGACCAATGAAGAGGAGGGACTTGAGGCGGGACTTGAAGGAGGCCAGGGATGGGGCGAGGCGGAGGGTCTGCGGGATGGAGTTTCAGAGGTTGTTTTGAAGGAGAGGACCAGGATCTTAAATTGAATCATTTGGGTAATGGGGAGCCAATGGAGTCAGATGAGGATGGGGAGATGGGGTCACAAAGCGGTAGAGGACACGGGCTGCAGAGTTCTGGATTATCTGCAGCCTACGGAAGCAGGAATTGAGAAGGCCGACGAGCAGGGCGTTGGCGTAGTCGAGTGTGATGAAAGAGTGAATGAGGGTTTCAGCGGCTTGAGTGGTAAGGTTGTAGGAAGCCCCGTAGACTAGGCGGAAGCCAGCGATTGGGATGACGGAGTAGGTCGGGAGACCCAGCGCTTTGTGACGTTCCTCCTGACGTGAAAGGTGCTATACAAGTGTAATTTTGTTGTTGTTGTTGTCAGTTTAGGGGGGGGATTCCTATCGGATGGCAGCAACGACCAGCATTATTTCCACTTTCTGGCCTGAGTCCTCTGAACCGAAGGCTTCTGTTGCTACCATAAAAGGATGGTTTGCTGGGAGGGAGGAAGCAGGTAGCCCGAAGTTGGAGATGTCTCGAGCCAGATGTAATCATGCACCGAGATGTAGCCTGCCAGTTAGACCAGATAATTCACCCCAAATTTAACATTAATTTTGCAGCGTTTGTAAGACACTGGTGTAGAAAAATTGGTTTCAACTTTCACCTACAAAGTCATCACACTTCTAACGGTTTCTGTGAATCACTTTGAAATGTTTGGATGTTACAAGAAATGCAACATCTATTAACATCTATATTTTGTGACAAATTCAATTGTTGGTTTTAAGGGATAGGGTAATTTAGTTGGACCACAACTGCCTTTTCTGTCATCAGGATAGCAGCAGAGAAAACATTTAGAATAATAAAGTTGTATTGCTCAAAAGGCAAAAATTCTAACTTTCTCCATCACTGAAATGGGATTGAAGCAAAAATGACATTACATGAAGAATCTAAACATTCAAAATTTACGTGAATTAAACAAAGCAGTTTACTCAACCATAAGACTGGTGTATAGGTCACACCTGTGTTAATAACACACCTGTTTTAAAAGCCTCAGATCAAGCCACACATAAACGCTTACATTGATGCACAAAGTACACCACATAATTACAGATCATAAAAATCTGAGTGAAAGTGCAACTACAAAATGTTTTCTACAGCAATCAATCCTCGTTCCTTCCTGTTAAACCTATGAGATATTCATCATATCTGTTGTACTAACCGAAAACAACAAATGAGCTTTACATTTAATAATAAAGCTGCAATAAAGAGTAATTAAGCTTAAGAAGGCATCATTGTTGAATTTTGCACAGCTGGCAATGCTGTTTCAGTTTACTTATTTTAAGTGTCTAGCCAACAAAATTGATCATTCATCTAATTGCTATCTATACGAGTCAGTGAAAAATGGCTGCTACATATCCCTATAAAATATAGTCATTACACAATTATGAAATGTGAAACACTGCAATATTAGATGCTATAAAAAGTTATTTATTTCAAGACACAAATTTCTATTTGGTTCTTTTTGAAATAGTACATAGAAAAAACATGGGTTCGTTCAGTTCACACATATCTTCACATCGTGACTAGTAACACTGATTTGACTCTCAGAACAAAGTCCCAAGCCAATTCTTCATTGAGAGATTAGATACCCGGATTGGTTGACAGCCTTCCTGCCATTTGGGTTAGGAGAAAAATGCCACTCAGAAGACAAAATAAAGATAAGAGTCATTTTAGGTATACAGAAAATGCAAAACTTGCAATTCTCTGATAGATTATTATATAAGAACTACCAAAACAGATGCACTAAACGGTACTCAGAATGCTGAATTTAGCTTTCTGTTAAAACAAATGTCCATCATTGTCACCCACAAGACATTAGAACTGAAGTCTTATTCTGTCTACTGAAAGTCATAAATGCAAAATCCTTTCATAATACTTGACTGGTTAATTACTGGTTCACATTGTCATTATCCTTTTATTCATCCCATCGTTATCCTGTCTTTTACCAGCTTGTCTTGCTATCATACCAACCCTTAAAATTATCACAATTCTGAAAGGTGATGGTACATCATGTTCAAAAGAACATGATGCTTTCAAGTTGCTTTCCACATGAGATTTTATGGGTTAGTGCCAATTTGCCAGCTTTTCTCATTACAAATCTCTACTATACGTTAGTTGGATTTCTATGAAATGGAGCAAACTGATACATTTACTACGGTATATGTTACCTATATACAGTAAAAGCCTGTTTATCCAACACCCGATCAACTGTAACTTCCGTATAACCAGCATCGCAAAAAAAAGGTCCACAATCGATTACCAAAATTTATCCGTAAAAATGCATTAATTTTTTTTTTGCCATTTCAGCCGAATATCCAGCAGGCGCTTTAACCGGCATTGGCCAGGTCCCGAGGGTGCCGGATAAACTGGTTTTTACTGTAATATGTAGCGTGTGTATATTATATTATATACACAAATACACACAAAAATTAATAAATGGACACAAACTCACTGCATTGATACTATTCGCCAACTCTGAACAAAAATACAATATCCTAACACATTATTGTCTAAACTTTACGCCACTTTGTAACTGTAGAATAACAGCAACAAAATTACGCTTGTTTAGTGCCTTCCACATCAGGAGGACATATCAAGATATAGAACCCCGATATAAAAATGTAATGGGGGTCTAATATTTCAGCCCATCTTATAACAGGCCATGACTACCAGTCAGCACTTCCACATCTTGATGACACTGATCATAAGATGGATTATGTAACTGTACGTGCGTGTAGATAACTAGCCAGCTCCACCAGCGCATCATTTGTTTTCCAACAAAAACAACAAAATTACATTTGTATGGCTCCTTTCACGTCAGGAGGAAGTCCAACACGCCATCATATAATGACTCATTCTGAACCATGACAATGTGATTTGGGACAGCTTTCTGAATTCTGCTTTTTTGTTATGTAAATACCAGGATCTCTTTCCTAATCATTCGACATTATAACAGGTTCCAATGTACTTATTGCATTCTCTTTCCATCCCTTGATTTTATATTGCTCACTAGATCTTGGCCCTGCACTTGGGCCTCTCAGAAGTCTCACAAAGCGTTATTGGTATTTGGAGTGCCCTGCCAGGAACAGAGGTTGAGGAGGAATCAATATTAACTTTCAAAAGGGAACTAGATACCTATCTAAAAAGAAGTAAGCTACAGGAGTACAGGGAAAAGTGCAGGAACTGAAAGGACTGCTCTTTAACAAGCTGCACACACACAATAGCTTCATGGCCTTCATGCTGTGATTTGTTTTTTTTAATACATTACACACTTTTTTTTAAAACGACACATGTCATAGCTTACTTGTAACAGCTACATGTCTGTTGGATTTTCCTTCATCAATTGTATCCATCACCTCATCGGGACTGCAAACAAAACGTTCAGTACATCCCTGCAGAAGAAAAGTGGAGATAGTTCTGCATCCAAAATTCCAATTTTTGTACAGCCTCACGAGAATGTATTTCACTATATGAATTCGCTTTAAATGGTGCATTGAAAACCCTGTGGGGGGTTTTTTAAACGGTTTTGCATTCAACAAAAGTCCAGCTTCTGGGTCATTTGGCCACTATCAATATTACTTTGTATACTCTGTGCACGCGCAGAAAATAGGACATAATATTGCATTTACATCATAAACTTTAAATGAGCTTTTTTTGAATTCTAGCATGGGATCCAGCCAATGCACTCCTTACTCATTAGCCATTTGCGAAGTCAATACTGCTATAAACAAACTCCTTCCTCCCAATAACCCAAATTGGGATTTTATCAATCCCTAACACAAGTTTTCAACAGTGCTGCACTCGATATCCAAGGCTATAACTGAACTCACCTTTACATAGGGAACTCTGTTTTTATCTTCATGCACAGAGAGGTTGGTCTTCGATACTGAAAATAAGTGAACATATTTTAGCTTAATCAAAGAGCATCTTTTTCAGAAGTGCAGTCGGTAAATGAACACCATATCATACAGCACCTAGACACTGCAGTTTGCATACTGGTTTACTATGCTTAACATTATTATAATAGAATTTTTGATCAAAGATTGGGAAGGGGCACACTACTCAGGTTTTTAAACCAACAACAAAAATTACACTTGTATAGCACCTTTCACGTCAGGAAGACATCCCAAATCTTGCAGCTGCAAGCACATAATTCAGCCTCAAATATCAGTGCAGAATTATGAACATGTATACATTGGTTAGCATTAAGTATTTCATATGTACAAAATCAAACTCTATATCCGCTTCCATCCAGAATTCCAAGACTATTTGTAGCCTACTGATCACCGTTAAGCCATCAAATCCTTATGACTTCTAACTTCCTTCAGTTAAATGTCAACAAAAAGCAGCCACATTTATACAACATGCGGGGGAAGTGCCTCAGATTGCTAGGATCTTCTGCTTGGCTCGAATCAACACCTTCTTACTTCAGTTGCTGACAATATCAAATTGCATGGATGCTCACAGCACCTCATTAAGCTGGTGCAAAAATCTTGTTTTGACCTCAACTGTCGTTCAAGCTCTCAAACCAGGCTTTCACTATCTCTGCTTTCCCTCACCTGTGCAACATCACCTCCATCCACCACTACTATCACCAACAAAATAGTCACCACACTTATAGGATCTGCTATGAAGCACTTTGAGACCTTGATAAGGCGGTATATCAAATACAATGATTATTATTACTTCTTCCCCATATGCAGATGCATCCATCATGTCCGGGGTTGATTATTTAAACATTCAACTCTCTGGACATTTCTCCAGTCCAAAGACCATCTAGACTAGATCGAGGACAAACAGAACTATAAAGATCATGTGATCTCCTGCAACTCTACTTCACCAACTGTTCCTTTCACTCTGAAAAGTTGTGAAGTTCTGTAACTCAGTGATTAGAACACTCGCAAGCGAGAGACCTAGGTTTGATTTTCGGCAGGGTGAAATGTTGGGCAAATTTCCTTCCTCCCTAGCAGTAAGTATGAACCTGGTTGTTAATCGATTGGCTGATCACTTCTCCAAAGAAAATAATTCCTTCAAAAAAATCGATAATAATAAATTGGTCACTTCAATCCAGGACTGTTTGTGGGACACTGATGTGCGCAATTGGCTGATGCGTTTCACCCATAAAATATAGTCAATTCACTTCACAGTATATTCTATGAAGTGCTTTGAGACGTGATAAGGTGCTATGTCAAATGCAAAGATTATTATTATTATCCTAAAAACACCAGCCTACTTCATGTCCCCTCCCCCATCATCAGTGGGTGAGTTTTCAGCCATTCTGCCCCTGCCCTCTGGCACTATCCTACAGTCTTTCCACCTTGCCCCACTCCCCTAAGACCTATCTTTCAAATTGTATTTTTGATCATCTTCTCTTCCCCTTCTCATAGGAGTGCATGCACACACAAACGCGCAAATTGTTGTTGATGGGATAGAATTAAGCTGATGTCTGTACTCTAGTACACAGACCACCACTCATGCCATCGGCTCTTTATCCCATTCATTAGGTTGGAATATACAGCACAGAAACAGATCATTCAGCCCAACTGGTCTATGACAGCGTTTATGACCCACACGAACCTCCTCCTGTCCTTCCTCAACTAAGTCTACAAGCATAACCTTCTAGTCCTTTCTCCCTCATGCATCTATCTCGCTTCCCCTTAAGTAAATTTATGCTATTTGCCTCAACAACTCCTTATAATAAACCAAATGTCATGCAAAATTTGATTAGAAAGAATCCACATGATTGATTTACTTTGTAGCCCGATGAGACTATTTATTACCATAGCAACAACCGAGTTTATCAGAAACATGAATGAGATCAGAGTTGTCCATTGTATGAACAGTAATCCAGAAGCACATCTGTGGCTTCTTTGATCATTGTACACAAATTTAGATATTAAAAACCAAATGAAAGAGAAATTAAAACCCTTTACACTGGCAATAATATCAAATGTTCTTAATATTTCTATGACATTTCAAGTTGTGAAGTTTCAAATTACTTTACAGATGGTACACTGGTTTATTGTCTCATCTAATGACAGTAGCTCAAACAAAGCTTCACTCCCTTAGTGTCAATCTTTATTGAAGTCTTAATACGATGTTTGCAACCACAATCTTCTGATGCAAAGGCAAGAGACATGTCTACCTGTCTGAACCAGGCAGGCTAGTTATTCAATCAATGTTTTCTGAGAGGAAAAATAGCTACATCATGTCTACAACAAGAGCAAAATTGAAGTGGCACAATAATGAACATTCAATGTTTAATATACCCAACTATTTCTCATGGATAGAGAGATTAAGGGATTATGGGGATAAGACGGGCAGGTGGGAGTTAGATTAGAAGATCAGCCATGATGTTATTGAATGGCGGGGCAGGCTTGAGGGGCCGAATGGCCTACTCCTGCTCCTTATTCTTATTGAATACATTTCAAATACTATATTACTAAATGTCAAACTCAACAACCTCTATACAGTATACAAAGACAATTCATATAGATTTTAGGCTTCTCAACATCAATGCAAGCTCACCTTTATGAATTTTCACCAGATTTGAGAAGCAATTGATAATTCAGTCACAGAGGTGCAAATTTCACCATTATTCTAAAAATTGTAAATGTTCATTATGCAAAGACTATTGCATAAAAGACTGTAGATGAGAGTCTGATGATTTCTTAAATACAGACATTCTGCAAGAATGTCACAGACCTCACATTGTAGGTCTATTCAGAACTGTTCAAAATATTGTAACAGCAAATATCAAAATATGACACCACATTAAGAGTAAACTGGTTAGTTTCAACGCCCCACATAAATTTTTCTAGTATAGACTGTCTTAAATCTCCTGTGTCCTACAGTTACCCAAAGTCATTATTGATTCTTGTAGATAAAATAAACTTTCATTTAAAAAATAAAATGTAATCTTTTTAATATAAAATCCCTTTTAGACACGTCTCAAGTCCCTCTGGTTCGTTAATGCCTTTGGCTACCCTCCTACCCTTCAACCTCCCTGATCCCGAACCAACTTGGGTCCAAATCCCAGTGCTTTAGGACATTCTCCTGATCTGTAAAGCGCTATACAAATGTAAATTTTCATTGTTTGTATAATGACATCCATGTGAATTTCTGTTATTTTTATATCAAATTCTACAAGAAGTTCTTGTTCAGACTATATAGATTCTGGCTCTGTATTACACTGCCAATTAACTCATATACAAAAAATAATTCTACTAACGTTTATTATAAAATGAAATTTACTTTATCTACAAAGACCAAAATGGCTTAGGGTAATTCTAGGACACTGAAGATTTAACAACATTCTAGATCCCCTGTGGACAGGCAGGGTTATCTAAAGAAGCAGCTGATCATTCTGACACAGAATCATGGTCTTTGTGATAAAAACAATCTTGACTTTCATGGCAAACAGTTCATAATCTCATTGTAAAGTCACCTGACAATCTAACTTTCTTTCAAAATGTAATGCAAAACACCCAGTCATTTAACCAATGCTATGTGAGCATATGTCAAAATAAATACTGTAGCACGATCATTTGAAATGTACTTTACGTAGTAATAATCCTTGTATTTGATATAGTGCCTTATCACGTCTTCGAGTCGTCTCAATATACATTCAGGTGTGTATTTCTTATGATATTCTTAATATTGAAGTGGGTTTGCCTTCAAATGTTCACTAAATTTTAGAGAAGCCTTGTTAGTCTGAGAACTCAGGTGTTCAACATTATAGATGGACATAAATGCAAGGATATAATACTGAATAGATTATTGTGCAACAAGGTTAAGCATCAATTGCTGACATTGAAATTGTAATGATTATGTTAAGACTCAAAACTACAACAGAATGGAGGAAATGGTTTAACCACAACACTAATGGAAACATTTGAAATTGAAAATATATAATTAAGGTTATTAAACAACCAGGCATAATCCTACTATTTTTCTTTCTAAAAACTAACTTCAAATCTATCTATATTTGAGAAAATCAAAAGCCTTACCATCCAAAAGATCCCTAATCTTGTCCAAATAAATTTCAAAATACGAAACCTGAAAGAGATCATGGCACAAGTTTATCTCGAAACAATTTGCAAATGCATATTGAAGCCAAAAATGCCTTGGGCTAAATCAAATTTAATTCAAACACAAAGTATATGTTTTGGTGGCATATTGTGCTAAACCCCTTAAATAAAACCTTGAACATTAAATGGTAAATTTTACTTCCTGATTTGGCTTACTGACCAAATGACTCAATTAATCCTAACAACCTAACCCCTGGTTAAATTAATCCAGGATAATCCCCATACCCATGTTATCTACAAATCTGCTATTTCTCCTTCTAAATCCCCCATTGGCCCTCCGTAAAATAGGGCTGCAGAGACATGCCACCCCCACAATGCGAGCGCCATGTTGAAAGTCACTATAATGGTATTCCATGTATCCATTTACAAACTTTTCAAGAACTGTTCAAGTTACACTGAAAAAGTTTCTTAGGGAAAAAAATTGATTCAGAGTAAAAACATTAAAAATGCTTGATGAAAAAAAGACCATCTAGTTTGCCTACCACTTTCCTAGCAGTTGCATGGACATATATCACAAACTAAATATCCCATAATATTATTTCCTATAAGAAAACTATCTATTCCGTGCTTGAAAGAATCAACATTTCCTGCTTCAACTGTCTCCCTGGGGAATCTGTTCCGCAGATTCACTACACAGTCCACATACCTTAATGTGAAATTCGAGATTTTCATCCATGGAGTAAATGTAGTTAAATATATCCTGTGCTATTCTTGGAATAATTCCCATACCATCAGGATCGTGAAGTATTCCCTATAATTGGAATTAACAGATGTGCATAATATATTTATGAGAATGGAACAAAGTCTCAGCAGTAGCAAACAATGGTTTCTTTCATCCAAAATATCCATTTATATTTAGAAACATATAGCCGAGTCTGTACAGAGAAGATAAATGTGCAAAATGTGATTTTAGATTAATTTCTTGGAAATCGTATCATTTATTCGAGAACGTTTCCAATCCATGATACCCTTCCAGCTAGTATCTACCAAAAATTGATTCAGACAGAGTAGCTTTAACAGGCACATTGACTAGTACTCCACCATTTTTAAGAAGAAATGTACAGTTAATTCACTTTACAGTAATATTCTGTGAAGCACTTTGAGACATCCAGAAAAGACATGAAAATTGGCTACGTCCAATGCAAGGATTATTATATTATTATTACAAGAAAATAAATCACGTTTGTATTGTGCCTTTTCATGTCAGTAAGACATCTCAAGGCGCTGGACAGTCAAGGATTTTGACCTGAGCTGGGGATGGGATCAGGAAGGGTGGAGGGCAGGGTTACAAGGGTGACCAAAACATTGGCCTAGAAGTCATCTAACATCAAGCAAATGGGTGAACAATTTTTCAGACCAAACTGGATCCTTTTTGAACATCTTCACTATTTTAGGGGATGGGTTTAGCATTTGAAAGAGGGAAGAAAGAGATTAACTACCAGTCCACAAATCTAACAACTTTAAAGGTACATTGAAGCATTGCATGCTTCGAATCTCATTAGTTAACAGCTAGGCGAATAGGAAAAAATAAAAGCTTACTTCCATCGTGTGAGTTTTACCAGAGGACGTCTGACCATATGCAAATATTGTACCGTTATACCCATCAAGCACATCTGCAAAATAAAATCAATACAAACAATCATAAATCAACCACAATAAATCTTGAAACTGCTTTCAAAACATCACATGATAGAAAGTTGCTGTTCCACAATTGAGATCATGGCTGTTGTGTAGTATTCATAAAATATTTTTATATAGCTCACAAGTTGTATATATGTCATCTACTGAGAACTCGAACTAGAATGTGCAGAATCTGGATGCAATGCTTCACACAGGGAAGGCAATAATTCAGGAATTTACATAAGAAAGTAATGAATTTAAGTAGAAAAAATACCACTTAAGTAACTAGAATTTTGGTTCTGTATTGACTGAAGTGTGCTCCTCCCAAAATTGAGTACCAATTTTCACTTAAAATCAGTCCCTACTAAGTGAATACCATTGCAACATTAATAAGAATTCTTGTGACAAGTCTGCTAATGCAGACTTAAGCCCTGCCTGATCCTGAAGAGATTCCGATCATTGTGCAAAACATACAAGGTCAGAATGGTGGGCATGTTGTTCTCTAGATCAAGAGTAGATAGAATAATAATAGTTCTTATTATTATTAGATAAAAGCAGCTCTGTAGACAAGGAAATCTTTAGGAAATGCCAGCTATTTGTGTATACAATTAGTGTTTTAGTGAAGAGGTACACAGTATTGTAGACCTCAATTTCCTCTCTTACCCAGCCCAAGACCTTCCATAAGTTTCTAACATTTTCCTCATCTATGTTTGGTGGCATAATCTCATTGGAATTGGGTCTATTTCCACATGTATGGAGATTAAAGCCCAATTCTACCTCTGCCTCCAACTTTGAATCCAGTGGCCCTACTGTCCAGGCAGATTGGCCATCAACTGAATGTTATCAAAATCAAAGCCACCAATTCCTCCTCATCTCTGGTCCTGACTCCAATAATTTTTCAGGTTGTTCAATCTAGCTCAGCGACCCAATGGGAAATCACAGCATTTTATTTGACCCTCATCTCTCCTTTATGCCTTTCATCCAGGCCGTAACGCCTTAGGACATCCTCCCGATGTGAAACGCCCAATACAAATGTAATTTTGTTGTTGTAACAAAGTCTGCTTTCTTCCACAATTGCAATCATTGCTTGCCTCTATCTTTACTTTACTCTTTTTCAGCAGAAACCTCATCCAGAATTTTTCTAGCAGTTTCTTCACTGTCATGGAAACATAAATCTACAGTACACAAGACCATTTGGCCCATCTTGGACCAGCTCACAGTGTAATCTCACTGCCTCGCTTTATTACCATACCTTTTCTAGCCCTTCTATTTCAAATGCCTGTCCATCTCCCTCTTGAAAGTTTCAAAGGAATGCCTCCACCACCCTACTTGGCAGGGCATTCCACGTTTCAACCTCTTTCTGGGTGAAAAAAGAATCCTCGTAAATTCTCCTTTCACTCTTCTTGTCTTATACCTATGTCCCCCAATTGCCTCATCAGTGAAAATAACTTCTGTATATCTACCCTGACAAACCCTCATGATTTTGTACACCTTGATCAGGACCCCCTCAAGCTTCTCTGCTCCAGCTTCTCGAATCTCCTCCTAACTGCAGCTCTTGATGCCCAGAACCATTCTCATAAAATCAAATATTCCCTTGGCCTTCCATAAGCTCCATATTATCCAGTTCTCCACAGGCAGGAATGAATCCCACAAAATCCATTACCTCCATCCTCGATGGGAACCACTGGCTTCCTATTCCCTAGCAACTACAAGTTGTATTTATATAGCATCCCTCATGCAAGCTAGCGTACAAATTCAAGATCTTCATTTTGGGCCAACTCTCCAGCCAACTAAGATATTTTCTTACAAAGTGCAAACTTGTTGCATATTACCAAACATGATTACATTCTTTTGTGGGAGAGATGGAGGGAAAGGAGAAAAAAAAGTTTGTCAATGCTTTGGGACGTCCTCCCGAAGTGAAAGGCGTTATATAGGTGTAATTTTGTTTTTTTTTTAAACAACCATGCCCCAAAACTCGAGAAATGCTTGAAATGGTTTATCCATTAAAAAAAACTTATTCGTGACATTTAATGCCTGTGCTTCACGGCAAGGCCACTCCAATTAGCCTGCAGCTATAGGCGAGGCAATTTGTGTTAGACTGCAGATCTCCAGCACTCTAAATCAATGCATAGTAATTTTCTCAAGGACCAAAGCTTTGATCACTTTCCCACCCAGCTCTTATAAAATGATAGAACTATTCCCTGTGAATCCACCAATAAAGTGACTACAAGGATAAAGAGGCATCTAGCATACGAAAATCAAGGACAAGGTAATCTATTTTTAAGCTTTTGGGAAAGGGGTATTTGAATAACAAATGTTCCTCCCTAGACTCTACCCCCCTTTCTCTTTAAGATATTGCACCTTAGCATGCAAGAAAAACTAGTCAAATTACTGCAGCAGTTAACTTACAGGCGTCAGCAAATAGGGAAAAGGGAAGGGTTTTGGAATTAGTTAGCTTTTATTTAGAAACTGTATTTTCCCAATCATCAAAGTTGAAAAATACAATGTGAACTTACACAAATCACATTAATAAGAAATATCAGGCAATAATAGCAGTATTACAGCACAAGGGAATCAAAGCACAGGATTCCAATTATTCTTCAGATTTTTTTTAAAAAGCACAATTGTTTTATTTTAAACTTGCTCCTCCAATGCCTACTGCAAAAATTGGCAGCAGCTCGTGATTGTAGCACATTGCTTAGAGATCCTGATACAAACATACCAGAACACTAAAGCAATGAAATTATTGCCACAAGATTATAACATGTTAAAATATGATGTAGAAAAGTTGTCTAACAGACCGTACGCTTAACAAATAGTTGAAAGTGTGCACTCGTGCAGATAATCCTGAATTTCAAGCCATTCAAAAATCAATTCAGCTCTTAAGTTAAATTACATCCTTGTATTCACTCAATTTTACACAATTTATAATGCACTAATCGTCTTCATTTTGGTCACCATGTACTGTATAAGTTTGAAAACTTAAAATGTTTCAAATCACTTGGCTGTCAGCATCCTCTACGTGATGCTATCCTAATTTTTGTTATACATAACTCATAAGTCAGGCCAATAGAAAAGTGCGGAAATATTCGCTAAATATTGTGGGGGGACGGGGGACTGCTGTTGGGCTTGTGGAAAATTGCCTGGCATTGTGCTATTGCGGTACATTTTACTACCATACTACATTTTCTGACTTTATTGAGAAAAACTAAACCTAAGGAAATAACACATGTTAGAGTGCTGCAAAACAATTATTCATTGCTTCTTTTGCAAAAACTGCGTGGCTCTTTTTTTGGAAGGGTGCGGGAGGGGACACCATTGAAGCTACAGGAGCTCACAACAACAATAAAAATTACATTTCTAGAACGCCTTTCATGTCAGGAGGACATCCACAACCACTTGCCTCTCAGGGCCTGGCACCGCACACAGGCACCCACAGGGAGAGAGAGAAAAACAACAGAAGAGATACACCCAGTCAGTCAGACACACACAAACACATATATATGAGAGACATACACAGACACACTCACACAGACAACAAAATTATATTTGTAGAGCGCCTTTCACATTGGGAGGATGTCCCAAGGAGCAGAACAGTCAGGGGTTAGGACCAGAGCATGGAGGGGAGGGGGCACACTGTTGGGATGAGGGAGGGCAGAGAGAGGTAGGAGGCAGTATGTGTCCTCTGCCGCACCAAGCTCCACGACCACAACACTCCCACGCTCACCCGGCTCCATTGGCTCTCCATCCCCAGAGGATCAAATTCAAGATCCCCGTCCTCAGGTTCAAGGCCATTCACGGCCTTGCCCTCTCCAATCTCTCCGACGTCTGTTCCCCTATGAACCTTGCCGACCTCTCCGTTCAGCGGGCTCTGGTCTGCTCCGTGTCTCCTGCCTGATTCGCCCTACCATCAGTGGATCGGCTTTCAGCCTTTCTGTCCCCACACTCTGGAACTCCATCCCACAATCCCTTCACCTCACTTCCTCCCTTGCCTCCTTCAAGGCCGGTCTCAAGACCCTCCTCTTCGATCGTGCCTTCTGCTGCCTTCCCAACTCTCTTCCTTCCCCCTAACCCTCCCGCCTACCCTGCACCTCCCCCTTGCTGTGGTCCTGACCTGACTGTTCAGTGCCTTAGGACATCCTCTGATGTGAAAGGCGCTCTATAAATGTAATTTTGTTGTTGTAGGAGGGCAGCTGAAGGCAAGGTCAAAACTTGAGACCAGCCTTGAAAGAGGCAAGGGAAGGAGCAAAGCGAAGGGATTGTGCGATGGAGTTCCAAAGTGACACTCACAAACAGAGAAAGCGAGACACCCAGACACTCACGAACACAACAGCAACAACTTAAACTTATAAAGCGCCTTTCACGTCGGGAGGACGTCCCAAGGCGCTGCACAGGAGGCGTGTGACCTGAGCTGGGAGGGGAGTGTTCGGGAAGGGGTGAAACACGTAGGGGAGGTCGAAAAGTTCGGGGGGGAACAAAAGGCATGGTCGAAGAGGAAAGTCTTCAAACTGGCCTTGAAAGAGGAAAGGGAAGAAACAAGGCGGAGGGATTGGGGGATGGAATTCCACAGGGTGGGAGCGGAGAAACTAAAAGCCCGGCCTCCGATGGTGGGGCGGTTCGGGCGGGGGGCTTGGAGCAAGCCAAGTCCTGCTGAGCGGAGGGTCCGGGTGGGCTTATAGGGGGAAAGTAAATTGGTTAAGTAGGGCGGGGCAAGGCCGTGTAAGGCCTTGAAGGTGAGGATGAGGATCTTGAACTCGATCCTCTGGAGGATGGGGAGCCAGTGGAGACGGGCGAGGGTGGGGGTTATGTGGTCGCGGAGGCGGGTCCGGGATAGTACACGGGCTGCAGAGTTTTGGATGACCTGCAGCCTGTGAATGGAGGAACTGGGGAGGCTGACGAGGAGAGAGTTTCCGTAGTCCAGCCGTGAGGTGATGTATGCGTGCACGAGTGTTTCGGCAGCGTGGGGGGTGAGGTAGTTGCGGAGCCTGGCAATGTTGCGTAGGTGGAAATAAGTGGTGCCGGTCAAGGCACAGATGTGGGGGAGGAAGGAGAGTTTATGGTCGAACGTGATGCCGAGGTTCCTGACTGGCTTTGTGAGGTGGAGAGTACAGCCTTGGATGTTGAGGCTGGCAGCGCCCAATGTACGGAGGCGCTGGCTTGAGCCAATCAGGAGGGCCTCGGTCTTGCTCACGTTCAATTGGAGGAAGTTGTCCCTCGTCCAGGACTCAATGTCGGACAGACATGCTGTCAGAACATCGATGGTCTGGGGGTTGAGGGATGAGGCAGAAAGGTACAGCTGGGTGTCGTCCGCATACATGTGGAAATTTACCCCATGTTTGCGGATGACATCGCCCAGAGGGAGCGTGTAAATGGTGAAAAGGAGGGGGCCGAGGACAGAGCCCTGGGGGACGCCGTGAGAAACTGTGCAGGGGTTTGAGGATAAACCGTTGGAAGATACAAAATGTAGGCGGTGGGTCAGGTAGGAATGGAACCAGTCAAGGACTGTGCCTTGAAGGTTGAGGTGGGAGGAAAGATGTTGGAGGATGGTGTGATCGACTGTGTCGAACGCAGCAGACAGGTCAAGGAGTACGAGGAGGCAGAGGGAGCCCTGGTCGCAGGCGGTTAAGATGTCATTAGTGACCTTGACCAGGGCAGTTTTCGTGCTGTGAGCAGCCTGATTGGAGGGGTTCAAAGAGTGCGTGAATTGAGAGGAAAGAGCGGAGCTGGGAGGCAACCACTCTTTCAAGGACCTTAGATAAAAACGGGAGGTTGGAGATGGGTTGGTAGCTTGATGGCTGCGACACATCAAGGGAGGGTTTTTTCACGATAGGGGTGATAGTGGCTGTTTTAAGGGAGGTAGGGATGGTGCCTGAGGAGAGGGAAAGGTTGATGGTGTCAGAAATGAGCGGGGCCGAAAGGCGGAGCTGGGTGCGGAGGAGGGGGGTGGGGATGGGGGTCCAATGAGCACGTGGTTGGTTTCATGGAGGTGATTATTTTTGTGACTAAAGACGGGGAGGTGGGGTTGAAAGTATGAAAGGGGGGGTGGGTGGGGGTTGAAATAACGGATGGAGGGGCGGAGGTGGAGGAGAGGTGGGGGGAGGAAACCGCAGAGCGGATTCTTTTTATTTGGGACTTGAGGAAGTCAAACATCTCCTCGCAACGTTCGTTCGAGGAGAGGATCTGCGAAGCTAGGCGGGGGGGGGGCGGAGGAGCTGGTTGGTGGTGGCGAAGAGGAGGCGATGGTTGTCCTTCGCTTCCAGGATTTTCCTGGAGTAGAAGGCTGATTTGGCGGTGGCTAGGGCGGAGCGGTAAAATTTGATGCGGTCCAGCCAGATTTGCCGGTGGACCGTGAGGCCAGATTTGAGCCATATGCGTTCAGCTGCTCTCACTTGGCTTTTGAGGGAACGGAGGTAAGTTGTGTACCACGGTGATGATCGGGAGTGGGAGACGGTTCTGGAGGTGAGGGGGACCAGGGTGTCGAGGGTAGTGGAGAGGGTGTTATGGAGGGTGGTGGAGGCGGAGGATGGGTCGGTACAGACACACTCAGTCACTCACAAACACATAGGGAAAGGGAGACACACACAGACACTTACACACACACTCAGAGAGCAGCACACAGACTCTCACAAAAACAGAGACACACACACTAACACAGAAACTCCGAAAAACGGAGACACACTCAGATAGAGATTTTTAAACACACACAGACTTTCAGAAAGAGACACGCACACAGACACAAACACATAAAGAGACACACTCACATAGACACTCAGAAAACACAGAGACACACATACAAACAAACACGTAGAGAAAAACACACAAAACCACAGCAGTAGGGCCTCCAAGTGAAGCCTATTTCCCGCTTGTGCCACATTGGGGATGCGCATGTGGAACCACCTTGCCCACAGTTGCGTTGACTATAAACAGCTTGAGACCCACGGGCCAGAAAATACATTTTACAGGGGGTTTGTGGCAGAGGACCAGTTCATAGTGGATTCTGCAGGGAAAGTCTGGTCGCCCTTTTCTATTGGCCCAGCTCATCAGTTAGTGAAGATTTTGAAAGGCCTTGTTTAATTTAATGCTCCTTAAAGTTTGAGTTTCTGCAGTAAATGTCAGAGAAATCTTAGGAAAGGAGTCTTAAGTTTTGTTCCCTCCATCTCTCATTCTTCTCTCTCTCAACAATTGGCAATGTTGGAAACACCACAAACTAAATAACAATTTGGTTCTTGGTTCACAAGGCAATGAAGGGACAGCTTGTTGCACATTTGCTGTGACAGCCACAGCAAAACAGTAACTAATTACTAGTTACCCAGTTGTCTTGATAAGAGATCCCAGGGATATAGTTTTTTAAAAAAAAATATGGAACATTTACCTAGATAACTACAACCAAAATAATGGCAGTTAGGACCAAGAGATGCATCTGAATATTAATTTACTTAACCTTGGGACATGCCCCCGACTTGAAAGGCACTCTATAAATATAATTTTGTTGTTGTATTTCACCTCCTCTACCATTGAAGTCCCATAATGCCTATAATATCATTGTTGTTGCCTCTGAGCATATCTACCAAAAGCAGCAAAAAGAAATTAAATTTGGCAGCCAAAACGATTCTGTCAGACAACTCTGGGTAATTCACAACTTGTTAAATTGTCTGCCCATGACAGCAGGACATCTGTTGTTGACCAACCCGTAGTGTAAATGTGGCATAAATCCTTCCAGCAGCTTTTCAAACATAGGTCTTCCAACTCTTTGTTTGATATGCAAAATGTTTGATATGAAAAATGTTTATTTCCACATGCAAAATTAGTCATATGAATACTGAAATCAATCTCTCTATTGTTCATTCTTTAGAATGTTTGCCAAGCACCATGCACTACATAGATGCAATGATATATTGTGCAACTCAAAATTCAGCCAATTCCAAAAGAGAAATTTTTAATCATAAAATAAATATTTCATTAATTTGACCCACCTTTGACAATATTTTTTGCACAGGCATTGTACACTTGTTCTTGTGTTGAATTTGATTGGAAAACATGGTCAAACACATATGACTTGCCCTGAAAAAGAACATTTTGAATTAGTTCAGAAGATTGATTTGAACAACAACAAAATTTTAAAATACAAAAACTGCAAGTGAACACTTGAATTAGTTTGGACCATTTCCCAATTAATGTGGAATACACAGTGTGGAAAATGTCACTATAGTACAGTATGTCAAAACAAAGAAGCAATTATGGAATTAACAAAATAAATTGGAAAAAAATTATTATGGCATACTACTGTATATAAGGTAACCTTCGCAAGTTCAATGGTCTGCCCAAATATTTGTATCCTGTAATTAAAACCAGAATACAACAATCTCAAACATACAAAAGACACTATATTTCCTGCAAATTACAATTAAAGGCCAGAATGAACATTAATTGTCACAGTGAAAATTTTCCACAAGTGCTTTGAACAAGCAAAGTAAACCTCACTTTTGATGTTACTGTGTTGCATTACCTCTTTCTGATCAGCAAATTAAAATTAGAATCATATCAACATCCAGTATTTCAAGATACAGCTAATTTCAAACCCTGATAGTAGTTCCAACATTTAGACAAAATAGTTTTTTAATGTGGCCATTCTCTATTCACTGTAAATCTATTTATTTACTGACTATTGAAAAATATGATCAGCAAACATTACCCTCATCAACCATCCAAAATCATATGAAGCCAGATAATACATTGATCAACTATTAATAAGAGTAAGGAAAAGCAGATCACCCTATAACCCCAATAGCAATATCCCAGCAGTACAATTCTGAAAGGATACAAGATTTCACAGCATAATTCATCTAGGTTTATCAATGTGGTTCTGCCCAAGCCCTATTCAAGCAATTAATTAAATTATTAAGAATTTAATAATTCTACACTACAAGATAAGCAGGAAGATTGTATCAATGGCAGAAATGCAGAATTGTTATCCAAATACATCACTTTTAGCAAGTTGCATCCTCCTGGCTCATTGTGTGGAACATCAAAGCTAGCCACATGGTTTAATGCTCAAGATGGTTTATGTACTGTAGCATACATACGCGCACACGCTCGCACACACACACAATTATCAGAGATTTTACTGATTCAGAATTCAGTTTACTCTGGTTAATAAGACTAAAGTGATATTCTTGCCATGATAACTGTGTACCAACTAACTGGCAGTTGCAGAATTATAGAAAACAGTAAAATGAGCACAACTTTGATGATTTGATATTCTTAAAAAATACATTTCTCCTTTTCCCTAAAGTTCATCATGGAAAAAATATAGTTCTAGTTGTAACCCAAGGGTTTTCTTAATCTCAATTATCTCTTCAGTCACAATCCTCCTGAGATAACCTTCCTTCAATTCAAGATCCTCATCCTCACTTTCAAGTAGGGTCCGTCGATATGGAAATTTTCCGATTTAGATATATCGATGGGCTCATATCGAGATATACCGAAATATCGATATTTTCAGGTTTTTCGTACTGCGCATGCGCGCGCATCCGGGGTTCGCGCGTGCATCCGGGGCCTATCTCCTCAGGAGGTAAATATCTTTCTCTCTCTGTGTCTCTCACTCTCTCCATCTCTGTGTTTTTCTGTCTGTGTCTCTCTCACATCCCCCCCATCTCTATATGATCACATCCACCCCGTCTCTCCCCCCCCAGCCGTCTCTCTCCCCTACCCCAGCCATCTCTCCCCCCCCAGCCCCCAGCCGTCTCTCTCCCCCCCCATCCGTCTCTCTTCCCCCCCCCCCCAGCCGTCTCTCTCCCTCTCACCCCCCCCCCAGCTGTCTCTCTCCCCCTCCCCCACTGCGGGCCCAGCCTTCTCTCCCCCCGCCCCCCACCCCTTGCATACCTGTATATTCTATTCGAGGACTATGAATACAATATGGCGGCTTTGCACCTCGGTCTGTGCATTGTGTATAGAGATGAGCATTCTGGGTCTTGTAGTTCAGTGAAATGCCTATATCGGCGTATCGATATGAAAATTATATCGGGTTTTAGCGATATATCGCCGGACCCTACTTTCAAGGCTATTCACAGCCTTGTCCCAACTTCCTATCTCTCCAATCTGCTGACTCCCTACGAACCTGCCCGCCCCCTCCATTCAGCAGGTGTGCTCCATGTCCTCCGCCTAACCCGTCCTACCATCGTTGGATGGGTTTTCAGCCTCTTTTCCCTTGAAGCTGAATCTTAATATCAATGTCATAGCTGAACAAACATCTACTGTATTCAAGCGAATAAGCACAGGTAAAGCACAATCTACAGTTACAGTAAAATCTCGATAATGCAGCACATTTGGGCCCATTCAGCTCTTGGATTTTAGAGTTTGCGGGTGTTTAGAACCTGCCCCAGACATGGCTGGGATGCCCCGCCCCATACACCACATGTGCTGTAAACGCAGCACCAAAGCCAAACTATGCCCGAGCAGCAACCACAGTGCCAGATAACAGGGAGGCGCCAACATGAACTGCAAGCAGCTGTTCAGAATTTTGGGGGATTTGCTGCACATCAGAAAAAAAATTATGCTGTTTGTATTTTTAAATCTTGCCGGTTTTAGGGAGTTGCCGGCTTTTGGAATGTCAGATTATGAAGATTTTAACTGTATCTGTATATTCTTCTCAGTTTAGACAATAATCTTTGCATTTGATATCACGCTTTTCACACCTTCTAGGCGTCTGAAAGTGCTTCATAAAATATACTGTAAAGTGAATTGACTGGATATATGTGGGCAGATAGGCAGATATAATGAAGGCACCAACAAATGGGTTCCTACAGAATACATTCCGGACAGGAGTATTTTCAGCATTTCAAGTTTTGCACAGAACTGTGAGTAGTTATGTTAATTATTGTTGAACTGCAATGTTATTAAAAATGAAGAATGCCACTCCCAATTAGCATGCAAAAACATGCCTTCTGATGGGACGTACTCCGTAGTACAGCACATACATACTGCACCTTTACTTAAAATGAAGCCTTTGAATGGGCAGAGGGTGTGGGAGAGAGGAAACAGAAGATAAAAGAGAAACTGGTCATTTAAAAACAGGTGCCACTCAAAATTACTAATCTGGGACCAAAACCAATTTTCCTCTAAATGCTGGATTGATTATTTGAAGTTTAAACTCCCTTGTTCTTGTAAAAAAATTCCCCTAATCACAGGAAAATGAATGGGACACAGCTGGATGTACAACTTAAGCAATTATACAATTTATAAAGTGAATTTTACTGTATTTTTAAAGTACTGTATATGGATTGTCCTTCACAAAACATGTACGTTCTTTTGACAACTTCATGCTGTTACAATTATGAGATTTTCCTAATGTGCACCTGAGCCCAGGCTTTAACCTCCGTAATTAGGCTACGTAACTACATAACATGGACTTAACTTGTTTGATTTAGCCATGTAACAATTATCTGTGTGCCACTATATACTAAAACAAAACACAAAATACTACAGATGCTGGAAATCTGAAACAAAAACAGAGGTTTCTGGGAAAACTCAGCAGGTCAAGCAGCATCCATGGAGAAAGGAAAATGTGTCAACATTTTGGGTCCGCGACCCTTTGTAAGAACTGGGGCATGTTGGGAGGGAGAGGCTCGTTACTTGCTAACAGAAAGTTTTAATAATAATGTTTGCATTTGATATAGTGCTTGAGACATCTCAAAACTACATGATTTTATAAGCCAAGGCTTGAGGACCCCAGGTGTAGTGGGGAACTGTTGGAAGTTTAACCAGGGAAAACTGCATAGCTTCATTGTGAATGCTGTCTGCCAAGTGCCCATTACATGTCCAGCTCAGACCATCTTACCAATCAGGACTTGGATTTGCAGAATCACTGACCACGGTAAGTAGGTTGCCTCTGCAAGTCCTGACCGACTGGTCCGTCATCAAAATTTTCTTGGTGTCCTGAGACTCCTATAAAAGCTCGTTAAATTTATTGCAAAAAAACACTTTAATAATGTAAATTCAAAACCATGCTCCAATTACAGCAATTATCCCTAGCAAAATGAAAACAGTTTTTATTCATATAGAGGAATTATCTGGAAATGTTTTTAAAAAATCTAGTTATCCACTCAACAATATTAGACATGTATCTCACATTTATAATTAAGTTTCTAGACTTCCTGTGACTATGTGGATAAATGTTCTGCTAAGAGCAGCACCACAGGCTGGAAGAGTTGCTGTTTCAAATCATTGGGTCGAGCTAATTGATCTTGGAAAGCTAAGTTAGCCAAGGTGTCACAATTAGTTTCAAATGCCCATATAGTTAGATGGTGGAGGGGAGGGGTAAAGGAGCAACAACAACAACTTTGATTTATATAGCGCCCTCCACGCCGGACAGCGTCTCAGAGCCAGGGGTAGAAAGGTGACCAAAGGCGCGGTCGAAGAGAAATGTCTTCAGCTGGGACCTGAAACTGAGAAAAGAGGGGCAAGACAAAGGTAGTGAGGGAGGGAATTCTAGAGCCTCGGGGCATAGTGGCTGAAGGCCCAGCCGCCGAGGGTGGAGCGGAGGATTCGGGGGACATGGAGGAGGCCAGACCCGGTGGAGCGAAGGCAACTGGAGCTGGTTTGAGGAGAGAGGAGGTCAGAGAGATAGGGGGGTGCAGAGGAGTGGAGGGATTTGAAATCAAGAGTGAGGATCTTGGAAGTCGATCCTCTCAAGGATAGGGAGCCAGTGAAGTCTGGCAAGGACTGGGGTAATGGGGGAGCGAGGTTTGGTGCGGGTGAGTATGCGGGCGGCAGAGTTTTGGATGAGTTGGATTTTATGGATTGTGGTGGAGGGGAGACCGGCGAGCACGGCATTTGAATAGTCCAGCCGTGAGGTGACGAAGGAATGGACCAGGGTTTCAGCGGCTTTTGGGGAGCGGTATTGCCGGAGACGGGCGATCTGTCGGAGGTGGAAGAAGGAGGTGCTGGTGAGGGACCGGATGTGGGGGAGGAAGGACAGGTTTGGATTGCGCACAGGTTCGGAGAATTTCAGGGGAAGATCGGGAAGGTGGAGGAGGTGAGAGCCACATGAATGGAGACGTTGACGAGAGCCAGAGTATGGCCTCTGTCTTGTCAACGTTCAGCTGCAAGAAATTTGTGCTCATGCACCTCCTGATGTCTGACAGGCAGGCTGACAGAACATCAGGGGACTGGGGGGTCGCAAAGTGAAGTGGAGAAATAGAGTTGGGTGTCATCCGCGTACATGTGGAAGTGTGTGCCATGTCTGTGGATGACATCCCCAGGAGGGAGCATATAGATGAGGAAGAGAAGGGGCCAAGGATGGATCCCTGCGGTGCAATACAGGTAACTGGGTAAGAGCGGGAGGAAAAGCCGTATGCGGAGATGTACTGCTGGCGGTTTGTGAGGTAGGACTAGAACCAGGCGAGTGCGGTCCCACTGAGGTGGATGACAGAGGACATGCAGTGGAGGAGGATGGTATGGTCGACTGTGTTGAATGCAGCGGACAGGTCCAGGAGGATAAGGAGACAGAGGGAGCCCTGAGCAAACAGGCAATACTTCAGTTTCTGATCACCATCCAATAACCTGTGCTACGAAGTGTACATTTAGACATTGGAGGAAGGCACCCAATGAAAACACTGTGTAAATACTGCAAATCAAGCTGCTAAAACCAATTGACCGATCATCAAATTATAATTCTAATAATACCTGTGAGGCATTATTATTGCAATGCCTCTATATGCAACAGCTGTACAGTCTCATCTACACCACAGTATAATTAGATCAAGTGTCAGACAAACCAAGTCATGGATCTAAATGATAATTCCATCATCTGGCATATTGCCCATCTATCCTTAGACCACTTGGAACTTCCAACAGCCTTTTTTTGGGGGCAGCCAGGAATCTTGACACATGCAGAACTCATCATCATTCTAAAGAGTGTCCAAACCAAAATGAAAATTCCATGCATCCCACCTACACATGGAAATTCCAGAAACAGATTGCTGGAGTGAATGTACACTCTCTAACTGGAAGGACACATCTTGTTTATCTAATTCCAGAAAGTCTGTTAGGGATTCAACTTGCAGGGTTAACAGAAGCCAAATTATAAGAATCCCTTCCCCCCCAATGTCAGGTCTACCCTTCCAAGATCTGCCAAAAAGCCAGCCTGTCTGCTGTCATCAACAATAACTTGGAACCAGTTCAGACTCTGCGTACAATGAAACAAGTGTCATTATCACAATGTGCAAACCGGTATTAATTACTTAAAATAGTGCAGAAACATAGTTATAGTTCTTTTTAAAAAAATATATGGTATACAGAGGCCTGCGTTACCAAAATATTCTTCTGATAGAAAAAAGGTTGATACTGTTCAAAATTGCTATTATCTGAGACACTAAATATTTATGTGGGCTGGAAAAGCGTGTACAGTACTTGAATATTTCTTAATTCTCACTGGTGCTGCAGGTTCAAAGAAATCTATAAACAAGCCATTACATCTGACACACAAACATTCATTTCAATCTACAGTAACCATAACCCTGACAAAATTAATTGGGACTACTTCTAAAAAGGATGATTTTCTTCAAGCACAAAATATAAGCCATGACAAATGCTCTTGGCCTTTCATTTTGACGTTCCTGACATCAATAAGCACTAATGCATTTTTTTGTTCAGAATAATGCAGATTTTTTTTAACTCTTTTTATTAAAATAAATCAATGTTGCGGTTGTTTAAACAAAACGTGCAAAAAATCAAAACAATTTTCCATTCAAAAGGAATTTTCCTTCCATTGTATCTCAATAACTTTGATCAGAAACTTTCTTTAGGATAGTATCATCAGGAGTAAATCAGAACTGGCCTGTTCATTTTAAAATAAAGCAATTCTGATAAATTAAAATTTTCACTCATACTGAGGCAAGTAGTTATTTCAATTAATCCCTGACCCTAGTATGTATAAAAGCCCTTACTCTAATACCAATCCTTGCCATTGATATAGCACTGTTCACGTCTTCTAGAAGTCTCAAAGCACTTCACAGTATACACTGTGAAGTGAATTGACTGTATATTTGTGGGCAAAACGTGGCAGCCAATTGCGCATAGTAGTGCGCCACAAACAGTTCCAATCAGTTTCTAAAAAATTCATGATAGATACGAATTGGATCAGCCAATTCAATATCTGATTATAAATACTTGGTGTAATAATTCAAATTGACTGTTTGGATGATCAACACATTCAGGCAATTTATTAATAATAATATACAAACAATTACAGAAGCAAAACCCATTCAGTGATATCGTTTTTATAGTACCCAAACATTTTTTCTTTTATTAATTTAGATTTATAAGGTCACAACTGCATTACTGTGCAAAGTATTTATTTATATTAAGAAAGGGAAACGGTAAGAGGCAATACAAACTAATGTTTGTCAATTCCATCTAGCCACTCTAGTTAATACAGTACCAGGAAACTAGCCAATGCTGAATTGGTCTGGTTGAAGAAAGCTCTTCGGCTCATCCAATCTCATCTCTCCAGAACACTCACCCCACCATCCTATCATTACTGAATCAAGCAGGTTTTTTGTTTAATAATAGTCTCGTGCCCTGGCCTCTATCCTTTTTCCTGACAACCTGCTCTAGTTATTGATTACATTCTGCATAAACAAAAACATCCTGGTATCTGTCCTGAAATTACCCTTCACAGCTCTTCCTATAGTCATGAAACACCTTATTGATCAGGGTTTATCTGTACATTTTTGCCAACAAAATACATACTTTGAGCCAAGGGCAAGAATAATATTAAGGTTAGCTGTGCTGTTGTTTAGCATTTTACTTCTGAAGACAATGCAGATCTTTGCCTTTTTGTGGAAAATAATTCTTCCAAGCACCACTTAGTTTAATCCATAAGTAAAATATCTTATTGTCTTTAACAAATGATTCTACTTTTACATGGGAAAATCTAATTTGACTACTAAATATAAAATAGCAGTCTTTCGTCAAAAGTTCTGATGAAAGGTCATCGATCTGAAATGTTAACTAATTTTCCTCTCTCCATAGATGCTGCCTGACCCGCTGAGTGTTCCAAACAACTTTATTTCAGATTTCTAGCATCTGCAGTATTTTGTCTTCAGTTTAACAACCATGTGAGAAATGCTTATCCTCTCACAGGAGTAAATATTTAGTACATAGTTACACGGTTACTATAGTTTATCATTAAAAAATTAGCTGAATTTTGCAAACCAGGTTAAACCATGCAATCCACAAAAAGGTCCAGATTTTGTCCCTAACCTTTACTTAATCTCACTCAAACTAAAATGGCCAATACAAAAATCTCTTTTCAACTGAAGACACAACACATCATGCAGTATAGTTCTATGCAATACAAGTTTACATTTACAGCCCATGTGTCCAATGTGGTACATGCTGGAGAAGAGAGGGGAAAAGATGGCCATGAGAATCGTATGGAGACTGATTTTGGACATCTCCTATAAACAACAAAATACAAGACCAAGCCCCACCACTCATTCCTTTAGCTATCTGTGCAATATCCAACAAGATGAGAAGGATCTTATGTCCAAAACAGCATCTCTTAAGGGAATGCTTAGTTTGTGACATTAGGTAATTGGCTGTGAGTAATTTCAGACTTTTCAGGTTTAAAAACAGAAAGGGCTGAAAATAAATATAGTCAGAATATACTTAATTCCCTTCTCTAATTTGAAAAAACAAATTTAAAAAAAAGAATTTAAGCAAAATAAGTAATGGTCATAAATAATAATACGTAATAATAAGCAATAAATAAGTGAATGTCAGCAATCCATACTGACACTGGAATCAGATTTTTCTACATCATTTTGCACCTCAAATGTGATTTGGTATCAATCACCACAAAAACAAATTAAGCATGAATGCAATTTGCATTAAGAAATCTATCAAGCCGTACAGCGACTTGGGACATCCTCCTGACTTGAAAGGCGTCCTATTAATATAATTTTGTTGGTGGTTTTAGACCAATTTTGTCGACAAACTTTTTTCCCATGTATTCAGTTTCCTTTCTTATGACTATTTTGTCCATCATTTATGAAGTATAGAATTAATATTGTCATGTCAACTGAATACTTTTTTCCTGAGTTAATGTTTACTTTTATCCAGCTTTTTATTTTCTGTTCTATTTGTCTTCTTCCTTTCAGAATAAGAAGAGAAATACCCGGGGGCGGGGGATAAGCATTTTGTCCACATTTACTAAACCAAAGTAGCCCTTTTAATCAGAAGATGTGGTCAATAACATGTACTGGAAGTCACTTTCTTGCAATAATAAAAATTGTTAATTTCAATCCACGACTGTTTGTGGGACACTGCTGTGTGCAGATGGCTCCTGTGTTTCACCCACAAATATACAATCAATTCACTTTACAGTATGTTCTGTGAAGCGCTTTGAGACGTCGATAAGATGTGAAAAGTGCTATATATCAAATGCAAGGCTTATTATTATTATATTTAAATGCAGTAAAATCCATTTGAACTAGGCCAGGAAATCACAGAAACTGATCACGAGAGTTCCAATAGATTGATTATAAATGCAGTAATGCCCCATCACTGAGGAGTTTGAAATCTCAGCAGTGTGCACAGTACTGTTTCTTTGAAATTAGTAACCACTATACTCCATGTAGAAGCATACCCCAACACTATTCTAGAAGATAGAAGGATTTTTCTTCCCCTCCTAGCCCATTATTGTTAGCTGACCTCAGATTGTCTATATAAGAATAACAAGATATGTTTGCCTTCAAAAAGATGGAACGTAACTCAAAACCATGCCAGCATTTTATTTTGAAACAATGCCGCAAAGACAGACATGTTGTCCTATCCATGGAGATCCTACAATATCAGTAATTCAATAACTCAGCACAAACTGAGTATTAAACCCCCAAATCTTTCTAGTAAAATATACAAGTTTCAGCTACAATTTAAAAACTGCCCATTATTACAGATTGGATGTAAGACATTTATGATCAGGTACTATTTATACACAAAGTTGCAAATTGCAACTCAGGACAGGATACTTTTAATGTGGGGAATTGATGTTCTGATTCAAAGTAACAAAAATTACGTTTGGATAGCGCCTTTCACGTCAGGAGGCCATGGCGCTGGACAGTCAATGTTTCTAACCCAAGGTCGGGGTCTGAACGGAGGGAGCAGGCAGGTTGATAGGAGTTAGTAGGTTGCAGCAGTAGAGTGGGACAAGGCCACGGAGGGCTCTAAAAACTAGTTACTCAAGGTTTAGAACATTTACAAGGTTTCTACATTTTGAGGCATGAAATAAAAGTTACAGTTATAAACAGGTTTTGCTCTCTATTCTAATACAATTGTTTAGTTGGTGGTTTTCCTACATCTGGAAGAGGTTCCTCTAGCTACTCTCTGGAAAGGAGCAAGAGGAGCCTTTTCCAGATTCCAAATGAAAACATTTACATAGAATTATAGTCAGTATAGGAGATGGCCATTCTGTCCAACTCATCTGTACCTCTGTTCATATTCATGTTTATGCAATATATAAATGATGGAATGTAACTCAAACCATGTTAGCATTTTATTTTGAAACAATGCTGCAAAGACAGACATACTGCTCCTCTCCGAATCTCCTCTCCCTTATACACTTAAATATTTTATTCATCACTGCAATCTTTTTGGACTAGGTTATTGACACAAAAGTCAGTATTGCGCTGATCTTTCTGATAGTTATACATGCTTTTTTTCCTCTGCATTTAAGTCAATAATTATTGCACTGCTAAGAATTATCAGCCTCATAACTTTCATCAAATAAATCTCCACCAAATAAGTAAAACCATTCAAAAATATCTAAAAAGCAGACACTTTTTTAAAGAATGAATCAACTAGCATTTTAACAATATAAATGAAAATACACTGGGTGGAGTGTAAGGTGCATTCGTTTTATAGAAAAATTACTATTGGATAAATCAAGATCAAATTAGACCCAACTAATTTGAAAGTAATTTAATGAACAACACAATTTCCCTCCTCAAATCTGTAATAGTCCTTAGTGTCATGAGTTCACATTTATTAAACAAAGGGAATGACAAATTTTTATTTAAAGTTATAATTAGGTAAAAAAAAATGAAACCACACCGGGAAAAGGAGTACGAAGTGGTGAAAATTGGTTCAGACAAAATACATTAATGGTCCTTATCCATAAAGCACTACAACAACACCAACAAAATTATATTTATAGAGCGCCTTTCACATTGGGAGGACGTCCCGAGGCGCTGAAATGCTTGTGAAATAGTCGAAACTGCCTAATCCAATTTGATCAAACTTCAATGTATTGCCTCATCACACATTCAAGATGTCTCAAAGCGCTCCACAGATATTAATAAAGGAAATTGACTGTATATTTTGTGGATGAAGCAGGGCAGCCAATTGAGCACAGCAGTGTCCCACAACAGTCGTGTATTGAAGTGACCAGTTTATCGTTGTTTTTTTTTAAAAAAAGGAATTATTACCTGCCAGAAAAACAATACACCAACCACTAGGTAAACAGAGTCTAGTCGAGTAGGGAAACTTGCTCAACATTTCTCCCTGCCAGGAATCAAACCCAAGTCTCTCACATGCGAGGCAACTGCTCCAACTACGGAGCTACAGGACTCCACAATAGATAGGATTTTTCACTTGGAGGAAGATCTACAAACTATGACAAGGTTCCACTCCCCAAAGACGTGAAAGTGTCCTTGCCAAAGAGTTTCTTATCATTTAGCTCAGTTAAAAAATTCAATTGACGAATGCACAACCTGCAGAAAGCATTGTGCTATTAACGTTTTAATTATTTTCAAAATAAACATCTCAACTGAGGTAAATAAAGCATCTTTTAGCAGCTGTTTCTATCCAATTCGTTTTAAAATGTCTTTCCAAGTCGTGCATCCTTTGTTTGTTGAAAGGTAAGACAGGCAATCTGCCAAAACCACACGATAAATGGTTACTAGGAGGTGTTTATCCATCAATTATCCATGCCTATGGCGAGGAAATTTCTAAAATTCAGCTTGCATGACTAAAATTTGAAACTTGTATTAGTGTGATTTTTCTTACAGATGAACAGATTATTTTGCATCACATGTAATTTAAATGTGTTTCAATGCAAATTGTATTATAGAGCCTGGGACGAGAAAAGTCAGATGAGAGTCCTGGTTTTTATTCCATTACAACAACAACAATAAAATTACATGTTTGAATGGCTTGCGCCTTTCCCAAGGCGATAGATAGTCAGTGTTTCAGACCCGAGCTGGGGTTGGGATCGGGGAGGGTGGAGGGGAGGGGTGTGACTGATGGGACCGTCGAAGAGGAGAGCTCTGGAGGGGGAGAGGTGGCAACAACAACAACAACTTCGATTTATATAGCGCCCTACATGCCGGGCGGCGTCTCAGAACGCTTCAATAATAATAATAATAATCCCTCAAATTAAAAACAATAATAAATTGGTCATTTTCAAACCACAGCTGTTTGTGGGCCACAGTTATGCACAATTGGCTGACGCTTTTCACCCACAAATATACAGTCAATTCACTTTACAGCATATTCTTTGAAGCGCTTTGAGATGTCTAGAACGTAAAAAGCGATGTATCAAATGCAAAGATTATTATTAAATATTAAACAACAAAATTATTACATTTATATAGTATGTTTCATGTCAGGAGGAAGGACATCACAAGGTGCTGGACACACAGTATTTTGGACATCAGCTGGGGGTCGGAATTGGGGAGGATGGAGACTAGGGGTGTGGGGGACAGAAGAGGAGAAGGCTGCTCGAAAGCACGTTCGAAGAAGAGGGTCTTGAAGTGACTTAAAGGAAGCAAGCGATAGGGCAAGGTGGAGAGACTGCAGGATGGAGATCCAGAGTGTGGGGCAGAGTGGCTGAAGGTCCTTCCACCAATGGTGGGGAGGGCGAGGCAGGGATTGAAGCAGGTCGAAGCCCGCTGAGCAGAGGGAACAAACAGATTTGCGGGGGGTTAGGAGGACGCAGAGGTAAGGGGGAGTGAGGCCACGGAGGGCTTTGAAGGTGAGGATCAGGATTTTGAATTGTATCCTCTGTGCGGTAGGAAGCCAGTGGAGTTGAGCGAGGATGGGGGTGATAGGGTCAGGGAGCCTATCTGGGAGAGGACGTGAGCTGCAGAGTTTGGGATGATCTGCAGCCTGAGGCGGGAGGAGATGGGGAGGCCAAAAGACAACTTTGTGATATACCACTCTATATACCATCGCCTCATCAACAACAACAATTTACATTTATATAGCACCTTTCATATCAGCTGGACAATGGATCTCCAAACAAGTTTTGATGATGTGAAGGGTCCCCAAGATATAATTCTATAGAGCAGGGGCAAAATGGCAGAAAACTTGCAAAGCAATGAGTGGGTGGATTCATTGAGTACATGAAACATGCCCGTGTTTGCTGAAATGAAGGGAATGAACAAGGTTTGCAAGATATCACACATGTAGGGTGGGACATTTAAAATTTGAAGGTGGGCATTAGGATTTTTAATTCAATCCACCGAGGCATGGGAACCAGATAAGCCATAAGAAGATGGGATGATAGGCTCACTTAGGCTGGGGAGGGAAAGTAGACTACAGAATTCTGGGTGATCTGTAGCTTGTGTAGAGAGGAACTGGGGTGTCTGATTTGCAGGGATGTGGGGTAGATGAGCGTGGAGGTGATGAAGGTCCCTGCAGCCACTGGGAGAGTTAATGAAAAGAAGTGGGCAATGGTACAGAGATGAGGGAAAGCTGATTGAGTGATAGTCCACAAGTTAGAGCTCATCTCCAGAACTTGATGCCTAACAAGGTAGGGGAAGGTAGAGACCAAGGAATGCCACACATATATTTCACCCACATATATAGTCAATTCACCTTACAGTATATTTAGCGAAGCGCTTTAAGACCTCTATATAAAAAATAGAAAGAACCATATCAAATGCAAGGATTATTATTGTTATTATTGTACTATTACATGATTATGTAGGGGCAACACAGACAAAGTGAAGTCATTGGGAGGAGTAAGGGTGAAATTCCAGGAAATGATAGAACCATGGAGGTGGAGCAGGGAGGAAAGACAATAGAGAAAGGTGGAGTGGTTAGCTTGAAACTGGATTGGAGGGGCTCAACAAGGGAATGGTGGGAAAGTATGGACAGTTTGGAGATGCTTCAGTATCTGGGGTGGATGACAGGTCAAGCAAGAGTTTGAGAGGGGGCTGAGTGTGGTTTTGGCAGATACTGCGCAAATGGAGAGATCGAGAGAGAGAGAGAGAGAGAGAGAGAGAGAGAGAGAGAGAGAGAGAGAGACTGATAACGCAGGACAAATCCTTCTCAGCAACCGAGAGGAAGAGAAATGTAGGAGAATTCTCACCAGACAAATAAAGTATAGGAAATCAAAGGAAACCCAGCACGAATGGCAAATGACTAGAAAATATAAAGGTTTCCCCCACCCCACTTAAAAATCAAATAAATATTCAATTCATCCAGCAAACGTTGATCCAGTAGGTTGAAGCAAAGAGCCATTTATATAGGAAATTGTGCATTTTGCAGGAAACATCTGATTTTGTGTTTCCAAGCAACTTATTCGCAAAATACTAATTACATCATAGGTCAATTAAGTCTTCATGATATACTTCAAGAACTATGTTTAACAATCACAGCAATTTCCTTTCACTGATGGGCGTACAAAAGTGAGTTCAAGGAACGATTGCATAATATACAGAGAAAAGCTATTGATGAACCGTAGGCTTCATTTTGTAAATCCTAGTTAACTTCAATTTAAATCACTAAAACAAACTAGTTTGGTACTATGCTAATTTAAATTTGAGCCATACAATTAAAAAAGGGTAGTTCATGCTGATATTTACAGATCATCATTTCCTATGTAGGTTTTCTAGTGTTAAATTTTTTTGACCATAAATGGTTTGCTGTATGCAGACTGACTGCCACATGCGTCCACAAAAAATAGTCACTTCACTTTATCATGAAACATTTTGAAAAGCCTCAATGAAATGTTAAGATGCTTATATTAAATTCAATGATTTTATTCTACAATAATAACTTGCATCACCAGATATCAAACAGCCCACTTACAGGTTAAAAAGACAGCAACATTTCGAAAGGCACAGTTCATTGAATACATTTCCCAATGTGAACTCAAAAGAAACAACCACCCTCATGGCCAATTTAAAACCAACATTTTGTTTCCAATGCAAAGGAACTACAATACCAAATTATATTTACAGAGCGCCTTTCACGTCGGGAGGACGTCCCAAAGCGCTGGACAGTCAGGGGTCGGGACCTGTGCACAGGGAAGGGTGGCAGGAAGGGGAGGGATAGAGATAGGAGGGCGGTAGAAGGCGCAATCGAAAAGGATGTTTTTGAGACCAGCCTTGAAGGAGGCAAAGGAGGAAGCGACGCGAAGGGACTGTGAGATGGAGTTCTAGAGTGTGGGGGCAGGGGCTGAAAGACCGGCCACCAATGGTTGGAAGGGTCGGGCTAGAGACATGGAGCAGACCGGAGCCCGCTGAACAGAGGGGTCTGGCAGGCTGATAGGGAGTCAGCAGGTCGGAAAGATAGGATGGGGCAAGGCCGTGATTGGCCTTGAAAGTGAGGACGAGGATCTTGAATTCAATCCTCTGGGGGGATGGGGAGCCAATGGAACTGGATGAGGATGGGAGTGATGTGGTCGCGGAACTTAGTGCGGGAACCATGTCTGACAAATGTCAGCGCAGTAGAGATGGTCTATAACATACATCTTTAGTTGGTATGCTGATACTCTTAGCAAAAAAAGTACAGTAAAAACCCATTTATCCGGCACCCGATCAACTGTAACTTCCGTATAACCGGCACATCAAAAAATGTCTGCATTCGATTAACCAGAATTTATCTGGAAAAATGCAATTAAAAAAATTGTGTTTTTGCCCGAATATCCGGCATGTGCTTTAACCGGCATTGGCCAGGTCCCAAGGGTGCCGGATAAACAGGCTTTTACTGTAATACGTTAAAAGATTATACAATTTATATTTTATTTCCTATCACTGAATACATCTGAAGCCTGGCCGACACTTTTTGTGAATGTTTAGTTAGAAGTACACTTGCCTGAAGCAATTTTGAAAACAGTTGGATCAGTATACTTTCCTTTCACTTCTGGGACAAGAGGTTTTAATCCAGAATGATGGAATAAATTTCTCTATTGACTACAAGGGGAAGGAAGACTCATCATTCTAAGATAAATTTAAACATAAATTCGGGAGGCAAAAGAATTGGAGAAACTCACTACCCTACCAACTTTTCCCTCTGTGAAAGGATTGTTTTGAAATACCACAATCACCAAATCCTTTAGACTGTTGCAACACATGTGCTCCAAACTACTTTTCAAAGTACACCCTTACTAGCATTATGTAGGAATACTTAAGCAGCTGCTCATCAGGGCTACTTAATGCAGGGTTTACCACACTATGCCATTCTGAACTACATCATTTTCAATTACCTCATAGACTGATTAGAGTTAATAAGAGCACTGTACTGCAGCTATTGACATAATCCATGACATATTCATTTTGTTAGGTCAGAGACAGGACAAACTATTTCAGCCTCCCCTACTTGCACACATTTTTATAAAACATACTGACTTATTTTGAAGATTCTAAATGGATTAAGATCACATTTAAATACTTTTATCTTTAAAAAAAATCATCTTGTAGCCAGAGCCCTCATTTTCCTACACTTCCTATTTCTCTAAAAGTTTTCAGAAAACACAAGTTCAAGAAAATCACTACTGTACTTTACTTACTGTTGAATTTTGACCATAAAACTATTAGTGGCAAATTAACCATTGAACAAATGATGTCCCCAAAACACAGCTCTATACAGTATATTAAAGACATTGTCAAAATCTATTTGAAAAAATTCAAAATACTGCAAATCGTGGAAATCTGAAACAAAAACAGAAGTTAGAGGCCATGGACCTGAAACATTGACGCACTTTTCCTTTCTCCATAGATGCTCCTGACCTGCTGAGTGTTCCCAGCGACTTCTATTTCGGTCAAAATCTATTTCCCTGCCTGCTGCTATAAACGTTTGCAAATGGGAACTGTCAACACTTGGCTACTCCATTTTTGATATACATTATTTAATATAACAGGGTGCAGCCAAAATAAATATATTGAAGACAGATTACACATGACCTTGGTGTTTTGAGAGATGTGGGAGTAATTGTACTAGAATGCGAGTACCCTATGCTAGTATCCTATACTAGAATCCTATTATGGTTATATAATGTATGATCATAGCTCAGGAAAGTATTAACTTTTTACCTTTGAACTCAACAAACCAGCTTCCAAGTTGTTCTGTCTATACAGTGAACAAAAGACTCGTTTGACTTATTCAAACAGTTCTCCAGTAACTAAAGGTCAAAAGATGTGATTTTTTTAATAATCAGCCTAAAATAGAGAATAAATGCCAGTGACTCCCAAACGAACAGGGCGGGGATACAATCTGGTAGGCAGATGACATCAATCTGGTAACTTGAATCATACCTCAACTAGTCGCAGCATGCAACTTTGATATTAAAATAAATTTGGGAAATTCGGAAGAATTCTTGACGCTTGCAAATTAATGTTACTTTCGAGGGAAGGGGAATAAAGAAGGAAAAAAGGAAGATAACTTCAGAGGTTGAACTAATAGTCCACTGTGCGTCCCAGCCCTAAATAATTACAGTACAGTACCCACCACATTCACAAAACATCCCCACCCTACTTTGGGTTCGATCAGCCTACCAAGTGAAACGCAAGACCTTTCACAGGAAACGTGGCGATTTCCTTTACAACCTTGAGCTGGAAATAAAATCTTAAAACAAAAACAAAATCAAACGTAAAGCGGATGATGGAAGCAGACTTGGGAGAAGTTTTAAAAAGGGGGGTCTTTACAGCAGGTTGACGCCTTGACAGATGAATACATAAGACAGCTCCCCTTCCAACCACAAGCACCCCTCCCCCCCTACCCCCCTACCCCACACACATACACACACACATACAATCTCCCACCGCAACACCGCCGGGGGGGAGAGGGGTGGGGGGGGGGGGGGGGTGCAAAAAATATATAGGAGACCGGTCTGTGTTAAATCAAACAGTCCAGTACAGTACAACACATCAACGTCTGGGAGGGAGGGAGTCAAACCAGTGACAGCTCAGAGGGCCCAACAACAACAACAACAACAGAGGCCACTCACCCCGACCAGCACCGTGTCCTCCCCCTGAAATTTGGAGGAATGTTTATCTCCTCGACAGATCTCGGATTTGTTGAGCGGCCTGTAGCGGCACATGACTTTTATGCTGCACTCCGCCGGGTCCGCCATTGTCCCTTTCCCTCTTCTTCTTTTTCAAAAAAAAAAAAAAACACCCCCCCCCTCCCCCGTGGTTACTGCCTTCGCACCCACATCAGGCACAACAACAAACAGGCGGAGGCGTCCCAGGCAACTCCGCTCCGGTATTCGTCTTTTCTCGCTCTTCCTTTTCAACTCCCACCTCCTCCCCCACCTCTCTGTCTCTCTCTCTCACTCTCTCACTCTCGGCGTTTCGACAGATAAGCAGCTCCCCTTCCTGCTGGCTGCGGTGTGAGTTGAAGCGGGTGGTGGGGAGGGGAGGGGGAGAGGCGGGGGGGGGGGGGGGGGGGGGGGGTTGGTGTTTGGGGAGAGAAGGAAAAGTGGAGGAGCTCCTGCTCCTGACGGCCACTTCTTCCCCCCGCTCTCTCACTCACGCTCTCTTTTTCTCTTTTTCTCTCTCTCTCTCTCTCCCTCTCTCCCTCCCTCTCTCCACTTCACTTCCGATCCAACATGGCCGCCATTAAAACCCGGCGAGCTCCCGGGCACCGGCCTGCCTCGCTCTGACACCGCGGGAGGGCGGGAAGGGGAGGGGGGAAGACCGGGCACCAGTGCGCAGGCGCAAGCGACCCCGTTTCCCCGCCCCGCTCGACACCCTCCCCCCCCCAAACCACCCCGTGACGTCACCACTGCGGAGGACCTGCGCGCGCCGCTGCCCCGGGTAACCGCAAATCGAACGTCTCGTTTCTATGTCCCAGCTTGTCAAAGTCACAACCGGGAAACCCACAGTAACAAGACGACGTGTGTGTGTGTGTGTGTCTGGGATGAGAGGGCAGAACAAGCGCTGCCGGAAGGGGAGGGGAGGGAAAGGTTTGGTGGTTGCATTTGCAAGGAGGGTGGGCGGGGAGCGAGAGCTGAATTGATAAAAGGAGCCGACATGAACCCACAGGAGAAGGAGGAGGAGCCGCACCCTCTTGCTCCTCCCGAGTGAGACGCTGCCCGGGGGAGGATTGTGGGTGAATGTGACGGGCAGCGGGTGAGCCGAACGGATGAAGTCATGCGCGGCAGCTGCGGCGCAGACGACGCGAGATTTTGGTCAGGTGTGTCGTGAATTCGGTCCGCCGGGTTTGGCCACGTGACTCGACGAGAGTCCGTCACGTGTCTGGCTGCTGAGCTGACTGGGTGGAGAGGGGTGTGATTCCTTTGGTTCTGATTGGTTGCAGTCAGACCCAATAGGAGAAGCCAAGGCATTGGCATTGATGACCATAATCCTGGCGTTTGATAGGGCGCTGTTCACGTGTTCTGGACGTCTCAAAGCGCTTCACAGAATACACTGTAAAGTGAAGTGACTGTGTATATTTGGGCGAAACACGGCAGCCAATCGCGCGCGGCAGCGTCCCCACAAACAGCCGTGGGTTGAAATGACCGATTTATTATAGGTTTTTTTTGGAGGGATTGTTATTAGGCGCGTGTGTGGAGCGAGGTAACCTGCCCATGGTTTCGCCCTGACCTGACCTGCCTGGATTCGAAACACCAGGTCTCACGCTTGTAAAGGCAAGCGCTCTAACCACTGAGCCACACGACTACGCCATTGCTTTGGTGCCCCTGTAGTGATGCAGTTGGGGCAATTGTAATACTCTGTGCAAAACTCACAGGAACCGAGACCCCACACGTACACAGAAATTGCCGGCAACGCTCAACAGGTCAGAAGCGTTCTGACAAAGGGTCGTGCACCCGAAACGTTGACTCACTTTTCCTTTCTCCATAGATACCCCCTGACCCGCTGAGTGTTCCCAGCGATTTGGGTTTTTATTTCAGATTTCTAGCATCTGTAGTAGTTTGCATTTTTTTTAACCCATACATTTTGCTCCATAATTGCACCACATTAAAAAAAAAGCATTACCATTAGGAGATTTGATCCATAGAAGGGAATAGAGGAGTCTGAGAGCGGGGGTGGATTCTGTGCAATTAAATGAGATAAGCAAACATTATGCACATTACTGGATAATTCTTGCATTTGGGGGATAGCGCCTTATCACACCTGAAGGATGTCGTATGATTTATTGTGACATGAAGCACCTGTTAAGTTTCTAGGCAAATGCAACAAGAAGAAAATGACATTTATCGAGCTCCTTTCACGTTGGGAGGACGTCCCAAGGCCCAATACGGCACCACAATTACCCCGAGCAATGTCCCACAAACAGCCATGAAATTGAGCCATGAAATTGCCTTTTTGGGTAGATGTTAAACATTCTACTTCAAAAACAAAAGGGAGTTTTACTGTTGTCCTGGCCAACACTCCGCCAGATGCAATTGTGCCTTCATATTCACATGTGGCTGTTTATGGGACATCGCAATGATAAACTGACTGCTAC
Source organism: Hydrolagus colliei (assembly GCA_035084275.1). Classification (NCBI taxonomy): domain Eukaryota; kingdom Metazoa; phylum Chordata; class Chondrichthyes; order Chimaeriformes; family Chimaeridae; genus Hydrolagus; species Hydrolagus colliei. Next base: position 31,415,310 of record CM068743.1, on the reverse strand, counting down.
ATTACAGTCATTTTCCCAACCCCAGCTCGGGTCTCCTGACCTCAGCTCGGATCTGCAACATTGGCTGTCTAGTGCTGTGGGACGTCCTCCCGACGTGAAAGGCACCATATAAATGAAATTTGGTTGTTGTTGTCATTATACTCCACAGTAAACCCTGTGAAGTGTTTTGAGATGTTTCAGTGATGTGATGAGTTGCTGTATCAAATGCAAGGATTTGTGGAGTCCTTTAGCTCAGTGGTTAGAGCACTCGCCTTACAAGCATGAGACCCGTGTTCGAATCCAGGTAGGTCAGGACAAAACCTTTGGCAAGTTTCCTTACTCCACACGCCTAATAATAATCCCTCTAAAAAAAAACACAATAATAAATTGGTCATTTAAATTCAATCCACAACTGTTTGTAGGGCACTGCTGTGCACAATTGGCTGCCGCATTTCGCCCACAAATACACAGACAATTCACTTTACAGTATATTCTGTGAAGCCCTTTGAGACGTCTCGAAGACGTGAAAAAGCACTACATCAAATTCAAGAATTATTATTACAGTATTATGATTGATTATTGTTAGAGTAATTACCTCTGGCAGTAGATGAACCTGCACTATCTTAAGCACCAAATGGCCTTCTGCAATTTTTAAGATTTCCATGTTCTGTTTGTAGATCAATCTTGAACTTTTTTTCACTCATCTTTGCTGACTGTGTTTCTTTTACTGGATGTCAGAATCTATACAATGAGACAATACTGAAGAAGCCAACTGTGTCATAATTGCTGCAACCACAAGTTTCCAGTTTAACTGCACAGATTACAAGTAAAATAGATCAAGAGTAGAATTTCAACCAGCTGTTATTGTTTGTAATGCTGCTGGAATTCCCCTAGGCTCAGTTCCTTCAGTCTGTCTTGTTTCATTGTTCTGAGAGATTTGTTGGCCAACTTTCCCCTCATGCCTTCCATTCCACCATCAATGGCTGCACTTTCAACCACTACACTCTGAAACTCTGGAATATTCTTCCTCCATCCCTCTACCTTGCCCTCTCCTTCCCCCATCTTCAGGTCGCGCTTGAAGACTTTACTATTCGACCGTGCCTACAGTCACCTCCGCCTATCCCTGATTCGGGGTCATGCTCCACCACGGTCAAGCACACTGGGACCCTGCCCTGCATGAGGGGTGCTATATAAATGCAAGTTATTATATCTCAGCCCAACATTAATCAAGCAGAATGTCACTCCTTCCTTTCCCCAAGGCTGTTCCTTCCACAGGCCAAGTGCAATCTCTACTGTCAATTTACATTTTTATACTGCCTTTTATCTAACATGAACATAGAATTACACAGAATAGAAGGACAAACTCTCAAAGGAAATTTCATAGAATTACAAGGACTGTACAGCACCAAAACAGCTCATTCAGACTAATTAGTCCATGGCGTTTTTTACACTTCACAAGACCCTCCCAACCAACCTAACTTCCCACCACCTGTCTCTCAACTACCCGTTCTCCTCAATAATCTCCGCCTCAAACACTTTTATTCCCTTCTCTCTCACAAGCGAGTGTTTAGCTAAAAACACAAACAAATCACCAAATAAGGAGGAAAAGGGTGGACATTTTTAAGAGGGCTTTGAAGGTAGGAAGAGAAGACACAAGGTAAATTAATTTTGGTAGCGAGTTCCTAAGAGCAGTGACATTGTATCCGAAGACTTCATCTTTTTAGAGTGAGTTAAGAATGAGCAGTACACCAGAGATAGTGAGCACAACATCATTAGATTCAGAGTACCGTATATCTCCGCGTATAAGGCGCACCCGTGTATAAGGCGCATCCCCCACTTTTGACCTTTTCTTGGTGAAAAGAAACGGAAGCATTTTCAATGATATTGCCGGCAGAAGGGAGGAGAGACAGTAGAGACAGGTAGGTAGGGAGAGAGAGAGGCAGGCAGCCAGGGAGGGAGAGAGAGAGGCAGGGAGGGAGGGAGAGAGGGAGGAAGAGAGGCAGGCAGGCAGCCAGGGAGAGGGAGAGAGGCAGGTGGGCATGCAGGCAGGGAGAGAGAGAGGGAGAGAGGCAGGCCGGCAGCCAGGGAGAGAGAGAGAGGGAGAGAGGCAGGCCGGCAGCCAGGGAGAGAGAGAGAGGGAGAGAGGCAGGCCGGCAGCCAGGGAGAGAGAGAGAGGGAGAGAGGCAGGCCTGCAGCCAGGGAGAGAGAGAGAGAGAGAGAGGCAGGCCGGCAGCCCGGCAGAGAGAGAGAGGCAGGCAGGCAGGGAGGGAGAGAGGCAGGGAGGGAGAGAGAGAGGCAGGCAGGCACGCAGGCAGGGAGGGAGGGAAGCAGGCAGGCAGGGAGGGAGGGAGAGGCAGGCAGGCAGGCAGGCAGGGAGAGAGAGCGGCAGGGAGGGAGGCAGGCAGACTGGGTTAGGCAGAAGGCAGGCAGCAGGCGCAGCACTGAAGTCCGCTGCTGCTGCCGCTGCCCGGGCGGCCGAGGCCGAAGCCCCGTCACCCGCTCCCCCCAACCCCCGTCGGACACTGACCAAACCCTGGCTGACAGCGCGCCGGCCGCCCCTCCTGTTTACTGTATTTCCGAGCCTCAAAATGTATTGTACCTGCGTATAGGGCGCACCCCCAACTTTCGAGATCTTCCGACCTGAAAAAAAAGTGCACCTTATATGCGGAGATATACGGTACTAATGGAAAGGGACAAAGAACAATCAAACAACAAAGGTGAAAATACTCAACTGGAAGAGGGCTAATTTCTGTGAGTTAAAAAGAGACCTATCCAAGGTGGACTGAAAAGAAAGATTGGCAGGTAAAACAGCTAAAGAGCAATGGGAAGTTTTCAAGGAGGAGATAGTTCGGGGATAGAACAAATATATTCCTACAAAGGGAAAAAGGGCATCCAAATCTCCTTGGATGACTAAGGAAATTGGAACTAAAATAAAATAGAAAAAGGATGCTTAGGACACATGTCAGGCCCAAAATTCAGAAGACAACCAAATAGAATAGAGGTAGTGGCAGCATGGATCCAGAACTGGCTGGTAGAGAGAAAGCAGAGAGTTGTGGTGAACGGTTGTTTTTCTGACTGGAGGGAAATGTACTGTGATGTCCCCCAGGGATCGGTATTGGGACCACTTGTTTTTTAATATATAGAAATGATCTGGACTTGGGTATAGGGAGTACAATTTCTAAGTTTACAGATGTTAGGAAAGTAGTAAATAGTGAGGAGGATGGTAGTAGACTGCAAGAGGACATAGTCAGAATGGTGAAATGGGCAGAAACATGGCAAATGAAGTTTAATGTGGAAAGATGCGAACTGATGCATTTTGGGAGTAAGAATGAGGAGAGGCAATATAGGTTAGGTAGCACAATCTTATCAGAGATACCTGGGGTTTATGTAAGTAAATCTTTGAAGGTGGCAGGACTGGTAGATAAGAATGTTTAAAAAGCACATGGGATGCTAGGCTTTATAAATAGTGGTATAGAGTACAAAGTGGCATAGAGTTATGATTAACCTGTATAAAACGCTGGTTAGGCCTCAGCTAGAGTACTGTATTCAGTTCTGGTAACCACACTTTAGGAAGGATGTTAAGGCAACGGAAAGGGTGCAGAGGAGATTTACCAGGATGGTACCAGGAATGAGGGACTTCAGTTACGAGGAAAGGCTGGAGAGGCTAGGATTATTCTCATTGGAGCAGAAAAGGTTACGAGGAATCTAATAGAGGTTTTCAAAATCATGAGGGGATTCGATAGGATAAACAGAGAAAAACTGTTTCCACTGATAGGTGACCCAAGGTAACAGATTTAAAACAGTTTCTAAAAGAAGCAGAGGGGAGGTGAGGAGAAATGTTTTCATGTAGCGAGTTGTTCAAATCGGGACTGAATTGCCTGAAAGGATGGTGGAGGCCGATTCGATAACAACTTTTACAAGAGAGTTGGATGGTTATTTGGGTAGGACGGGTTTGCAGGGTTATGGGGAGAGAGTCGAGGATTGACTTTGAATAGCTAATTTCAAAGAGCCGGCAAAGATTCGATGGTCCGAATAGCCTCCTTTTGTGCTGTAAAACTCTTATGATTCTGAAGATGGAAGACTGAGTAGGCAGGAAAATAAATTGCGAAGGGAAGAAGGAGTAAGATCATGAAGAGATTTGAAGGGCAAGATGAAAATCCTGAAGTTGGTCTTCAACAATAACTTCTATTTATATAGTGTTCTTCCTGCGGAGTAGAATCTCGGAGCCCTTCTGTGGTAGGGGAGCCAATGGAACCTTGCAAAGCTAGGGTTAATGGGTGTGCAAAGCCTGATGCAGGAGATGTATAAAGCTGCAGAGTTTATTGAGTGGAATTGTATATTCTATGGAGCGCTTTGAGACGTTTAGAAGAGGTGAAAAGCGCGATATCAAATGCAAGGATTATTTTTATTATAGAGAGATCAGCTGGGAGAAGCTTTGAATAATCTATTCTCTGTATCCCTGTCCAATGTATCTTAAAGTTCTTAAAAGAACCAGCTTCAAAACTAGGACAGATTTGAAGAATTTTGCAAAATTCAGTGTGACTTTGAATTCAACCCAATAAAATTTTTATAAGTTAAGATTAGATGGAATTTGAGTCTCCAGGTGGTGAAAGCACAGATAGGGATTTTGGCAGTGTGAGGATGAGATAAGGATGTTCTTCAAACAGGCAATATTCTTGAAATAGAAGAAGGCAATTTTAGTCAAGGACCAGATAAAAGCTTTGAAGCAGAGCAGAGGATCAAAGAAAATGTCATGGTTACATAGCAGCTCCCTTAACCAGAGCAAAGAGCCGGGGAGTTTGACAGAGTTGGAGACAAAGACAAGAAGTCATTAATAAAGGCCAAGCTTAACAGCTTCAGTTTTGTTGACATTCAATTGAAGGAGGTTAAGGCTCATCCAGGTCTTGCGTCTGGCAATCAGTCAGTCAACCACAACAACAACAAAATTGCACTTATATCGTGCCTTTCACGTCGGGAGGACATCCCAAAGCGCTGAACAGTCTGGTCAGGACCCGAGCAGGGGTGGGGGGGGAGTGGGGTGGGGGAGGAGGGAGGCTTGGGGAAGGGGAAGGAGAGTGGGAGAGGGGGAAGGAGAGTGGGAGAGGGGGAAGAGTTAATGGGGCAACCGAAGACACGGTTGAAAAGGAAGGTCTTGAGACCGGTCTTGAAGGAGGAAAGGGAGGAAGCGAGGCGGAGGGGCTGCGGGATGGAGTTCCTCAGTGTGGGAGCAGAGAGGCTGAAAGCCCGGCCGCCGATGGTTGGGCGGTTAAGGCAGTGGACGCGGAGCAGGCCTGAGTCTGCTGAATGGAGGGTGCGGGCAGGCTGATAGGGAGACAGTAGGTCAGAGAGTTAGGCGGGGTGACTGACTGACTGTTCAGTCAGTCACCCCCGCCTAACTCTCTGACCTACTCTCAGACAGCAATGTTTCTAGAATCAAGTAGAAGAGCAGTGGTATAGCTGGGTGTCATATATAGTTTATGGGTTCAAGTTGAGACTTTGGATTCTCAAGGACAACAACAACAACAAATTACACTTGTATAGCACCTTTCACATTGGAATAACGTCCCATTGGTCTGAATAATCAGTGTTTTGGGCCCAAGCTGAGAGTTGGGGTTGAGGAGGCAGACAACTGAGTACTGTATTATTAAGAACCGTAAAATCAGTCCAATGTTCTACCCTAGAACCTTTAAACAAGAACATTTACTACAGCTGTCCACATCAATTCCAATCTGAAAATTTCCCAGAGGAGTTGTCTTGGATTGCACTCCGGATCAAATCACCGTTTGTTTATCTGTCTCCAATCACAGTGATACTGCACAGCAATTTGGCAGAGAAACTATATCAAATCGACACAAATGGTTTGACTGAAGGACTCATTACAAATCAATAAATCAACTTATTGTCAACTCAGGGGATTGTATAAGATAGTAAGCTGACCAATACTTTTATATATCTCTTTGGGGGTAAGTGTGGGCATAAGCTGAAGGGATGTGTTTGGCAATAGAATGTCAGAATCGAGCCCGCCTTCTGTGGTGGTCTCAGTATCCAGTTATTATTAAGCCAGTTGGATCCGCACTGTTCCAGAGTAATGCTGATGACAGCACAGCCAGAAATGCTCATAGGCAAACCAGTCACTTTGAAGCACAGGTTCTTCTCACGCAGCTCTCGTTAACTCTGCCCTAAGAAGTAGGGTGGTCCTTGCCGGTTAAGCAGCAGGAAAGCTTGCCAGGTAGTGCTTTTAATGCCAAACATAGGTTTTAGCTGGTTGGACTCTCGCAGTTACCCAATGCACACTCTGGAGACCTCAGCCTATGCTCTCACCAAGTTCCACCTGATACATTCCAGAATGAAGCAAGCAGGAGATGTGTCCCTCCAGGGTGAGAGTGTGCATCCCATTTCCAATAAACGTCTCTGAAATATTCAGGCGTAGGTGGGATCCACAAACTCTCAGTTTGGTTTGGATACGCTTTAGCCTGGTGGTGGGTTTCTGCATGTTCTAGACACCTGATCAGGGTGAAACCTTGGGCGAGTTTCTTTACTCCACACGCCTAATAATAATCCGTCCCAAAAAACCACAATAATAAAAATTGGTCATTTCAATCCACGGCTGTTTGTGGGACACTGCTGTGTATGGAGTTGGCTGTCGCGTTTTGCCCACAAATATGCAGTCATTTCACTTAACAGTATATTCAGTGAAGCGCTTTGCGACATCGATAAGATCGTATAAAACAAAATGAACGCATCGTTAACTATCACTATTGCTTGACTTTTCTTGTGGTGCCTTGTAACTTGGGAGTGCTCCACATGTGAAACTAGACTGTAAACATCACATGTTGTTCATGTGGTTCGCCTCCTCCTCTCCCCAAGGGCATACAGTCAATCAAATCTACAAGAATCGACTGGAAATATATTGGGCTGTTTCATATCAAGTTACCAATAATTTAAGAATCAGAATTTTACAAAAAGGAAAGATATATTGTGAAGTGTTAAACCTGTTAATTTGTGACTACATACCAAGACTCCGTAGTTCAATGTATACATTTTGAAGAGTAATAACCAAAAATTCTTACATTCGGTATATCTCCTTTCATGTCAGGAGGACGTATCAAAGTACTTCATAGCACTTCATATTGTAAAATAATGTACATTTATAGGGAAACATAACAGCTAATTTACACTCAACAATGTCCCACATAGAGCCATGAAGTAAATAACGAAGCCACTGGGAGAAACTTGCTTCGCTTTTCAAAGAAAGCCACTGGAGCTTTAAAGTCCACCAAAACAGGCAGTTTAACATCTTTAACATCAGATTGCTACTAATTGAGCCAGGCTGACAATACTCAAGAAACACAGATGAGAAGGTTGGTGAGTAATATGTGTTTCATTGCACCTGCCAGCTGCTAAAAGGTAAAAACCTCACTGGAAGACACGTCGCCTGTATTCTGTATTTTAAGTTGGCAAAGCGTATTGGGATAACTAACATCATCAGACTGTCCACAAACTGATTTCTGGAACCCCGAGAGTTTTGAAACTGATGTGAAAGAACCTGAGAGAACTGGACATCCAGTCTAACTTTCTTCCACTTCAACATTAACTGGATAATGTGACATTTTTCTTTTTACTTTGTTTCTAAACCTCCACTGTTAAATGATGAAAGTTTTACTTTGGTTTTATCTAACATTGTGACATTGTGACTCACTAGGCCACTGTTACAATTGTTGACAGATAGATTGGTAGCACACAATACAAAGTTGTATTTGTGTAGCTCCTTCCACATCGAGAGGACATCCCAAGGCACTGATGTCCCAACAACAACAGCAACAACAATAAAATTACAGTCCCAACAACAACAACAAAATTACATTTCTAGAGCGCCTTTCATGTCGGGAGGACGTCCCAAGGCGCTGAACAGTCAGGTTGTGACCAGAGCAGGGAGTGGAGGCATCAGGGTAGGGGGAAGGAGAGTAGGAGAATTGACTGTATATTTGTGGGTGAAATATGTCCCAAGTTGCTGGAATACAATATGTAATAAGGCAGAACTTTAAAAATTAGAGACTGATGCAAATATTTAATTTCAAGGCGCCTTGGTTTTTTAATTTATACTTCAAAAAAGGCCTATTGTGAAACTGACCAACCTCTCGACTCTACCCTCCCCCACCCACCCACACACACACACACATCCACACATTATAATTCGACTGACCTATAGGGACTTTCTCCAGAGTCATTTGTTTCCTGAAATGTATAACCATTTATTACTTCAATTATTAAACACTATAGAATCAGAAAAGTAAACAGCACAGAAGGAGTCCATTCAGCCCATCGTGCCTGAGCTGTCCAAATCAATCCCATTCCCTCAAACTCACCCCATAGCCTTGAAAATGTATCTTCCCCAAATAGCTAGCCACTGCTTTCTTGAAAGTTGTTATCAAATTGGTTTCCACCACCCTCCCGAAGTGAAAGGTGCTCTATAAATGTAATTTTGTTGTTGTTGTTTCAGGCAACGCATTCCAGATCTGAACCACTCACTGCGCGAAATAAACTTCTCATCTCTTTGATTTAGTAGCAGTGGTTTTACCAACAAATGGGGAACATTGCTGCTGGTTTATAAAGTTCATTAGTTTACAACTTTATAACTTTTGCAGTAATGTGTTGAATCCTGACAGTACGTACTGTTGGTTCATTTACAATTTTAATCCGTAATTCCCCCTGAAAATTAGCCCCCAAATTCAGAAATAATACAAATTCTGCTGCAAAGAATGCTTCATATAATGTTCACTTTGGGATCTAACTTATGGTATTTCTCAACAAGATTCCTCAATGAGGAACATTGTTATATTTTGAGGGAGCTATACTTCGGAAATAAACTGCATTTTTCTGGAGTTTCCATTGGTTAGAATGATGCAGTTCTGAATCCCAAATCGATTGACTTGGATTACCTATTAAGGAATTCTATTAAGAAATATCACTAAATAGACCCCATATTAAAATCAGGAAGATGCCTAAATATATGATTCAAATGAAACTGAAGTATTGTATTTGGCTCAGATGTTGAATACATTGCACAGTCCTGATATATAACATCAAATGCAAGGATTATTATAACACCCCCATCGCAAAAATACATACAGTAGATTAGATCACTTTTCTCAATTATCCAGCAGAGGGCAGCGTTAGTAAACTTTGTACAGTACTATACATGAGTTACAAACACACACAGCAATTGATTCTGGATGATAATATTAATAATAATTACCTTTCATGAGAAGACCTTATCGCATCATTGAAATATAAAGCACCTCAAGGGATTTACTGTAATGCGTAGTCAATGTGTATCTTGTAGTCAAACTCATTAGCCAATTTACACACAGCAATGTCCCACAAACAGCCAAGAAATGAATGAACAATTTTATCCTGTTGATGATGGCTGCGAAATTGGAAGAAACTACCTTTTTGTTTTTGAGTAGGGCCACAGGATCTCTAACATGTACCTGGACAGGCAGGAATTTCATTTAAACATCCCTTCTAAAAGGACAGTTTATCTCAGTGAATATAAAAACCGTTGATTCCATCAAATGGCTAATGAAGTCAATTATAAGCCAAGGCCCTTTAACGATTTTTTTTTCTTCCATTTTTAATTTTTTTTATATGAAAAACAATCCTATGGATAACAACAAATAAGTTTATTTTCGTTGAACTCCTTTATTTATATTTCTGTGTTGTGTCATTTTGGAGGGTATTTAGCCTGAGGTAACCAACATCATAGTCAAAAAGGAAGGTCTTGAGATGGGGAAAACCAACCAAAGAACATCGGTGCTACAGAGACACACCAAATGCCTCCAGCTTGGCTGACAGGAGGTCCTTGAATTGAGAACCATGACAACCAGGACTCTTTGAATGCCTAGTTCAATTCAACCTGCGACTGGCCGAGTAGGTAACAAGAAGGTGCAACTCTCGGGGGCTGCGGGACATCCTATAACTCCTCCTCTTCTCCCTCTCCCCAAATGACAGAGCTCAATTATTTATTATTTTCAAATATTCCAGTGAATCAATGACAATTGTTGCATATTGCTTCAATGACGTAAGTGGCAATTGAAAGTGGAGGTTGCAAGTTATAAAAGGATTCTGGGAAGAGTGACTTGCAGATTTTTTTGATAAAGGTTGATTTGCAGAGTTCAAATAAAGTACTGGGTGAATCTACATTGTGTTTTGGATTAAATAACATTACATGGTGTCAGAAGTGAAAACGAAAACTGGTGTGAAACTGACTGCGAGACGGAATATGGACTGAAAGTGCAGAGAGAAGCAGAATTAAATGCAGAGTAGAGATAGAAGTGATGTACAGTAAAAGCCAGTTTATCCAGTACCCGCAGGACCTGGCCAATGCCGGTTAAACGGCATGCCAGATATTCGGTCAGATCCGACGCCGAAAACCCAACACAAAAACATTAACTTATTTTAACACATACCATATTAATAATAGACTAAATAATAGCAGATAATAACAGACCTTTGTTATTAACCTAAAAAATCACCTAACAATCACCTTTGCTGGTAGATGCCTGGTTTGAAGCCATGATGCTGGGGTAGAGGTGTACAGTCTATCGATAACTTCTGCAATGGCAGATGCCACACGAGGGGAAAAAAATGGCAGAGCGACTTTAAAGCTCTACTAGCGGCAAGCCAAAATATCTGTACAATACTCTTGTGCGACAATCGATTCAATAAATGCGCCACTGCAATTGCGCTAGATAACATCCGGTTAATCGCATGGGGACTTTTTTTTGACATACCAGTTATACAGAAGTTCCGGTTGATCGAGTCACGGATAAACGGGCTTTTACCATACAAAGGGAGGCAATACAATTCTACTTTGTAAAAGTAAAAGCTGATACTTTATTAGGATTGGAAGAGATAATATAAATGAGAATATTGAAGAATTGGGAATGTGAAAATAGAGGAAAGTGAACCAAGGTAGCAAATGGTAGAACAATATAAACAGGTGTTTGGAATGAGAGGATTAAATGAAAGGAGAGAATACAATACAATTAGATGAGACAATACATACCAGAGTAATTCAGCCATTAAGGAGAGCACCAGAGGCAATAAAAAAAAGGCTGAAAGACAAATTGGACCAAATGGACAGGGAGCAAATAATAAAAAAAGGTGGACATCAACAACAAAATTACATTTATAGAGCGACTTTCATGTCGAGAGGACGTCCCAAGGTGCTGCAAACCATCGGAGTGGGTGAGTGCAGTGGTAATCATTGAGGATATGTTTAGGGCTATAAAAAGGGAAGGTTATGCAATTGCAATTTTAGAAGATGTACATGCTTTACTACATGGAGCTAGTTACTTTCTCAATGTTAGATTGCTCTTCACTTCAAGGTACTGGCAAGTCAAATTGTCAAAGGATAGCGTGTATTTGACAATGTTTATGGCACCCTATGGGAGGTATTGTTGTCCAAGAATGGCCTTTGACATCAAGTCAGCACAAGAGGTGTTTCAAAAAAAACTTATCACAAATATTAGAAGAAATACCAGGGGTGATCAATGATATTGATGATATTTGGATATATAATAATAATAATCCTTGAATTTGGTATAGCACTTTTCACGTCTTCTAGAGTGACGTCTCAAAGCTCTTCACAGAATATACTGTAAAGTGAATTGACTGTATATTTCTGGACGAAATGCGGCAGCCAATTGTGCACAGCAGTGTCCCAAAAACAGCCGTGGATTGAAATGACCAATTTTATTATTGTGGTTTTTCTGGCGGGATATATAATAAAACACAGCAGGAACATGATGAAAGGTTGGAGAAGGTATTGAAAAAATGTTTGGAAGAAAATATAAAGCTAAACAAAGAAACATGCAGGATAGGAGAAACCAAAGTAAAATACTTGGGACATATATTTACCCAACAAGGGTTAAAAATTTATCTGCAACATGTAATAGCAATAAAAAAGATGCCCGCACCGATAGATAAAAAAAGGAGTATAAAGGCTCATGGGAATGGTCACTTGAGTAGTAAGATTTATTCCCAAAGTAGCAGAAATAATGGAGTCAATAAGGGAGCTGATAAAAAATAAAAGGGAGTTCATGTGGGAAAAAGAAGAGAAAAAAGCAATACAGCAAATAAAAGAGGCTATAAAAAAAAGCTCCAGTGCTTAAATTTTATGATGTACTGTATATGCGCCAGTTAAAATATCTGTAGACGCAAGTAAAACAGGGTTAGGAGCAACTTTAACTCGGGAAGAAAAAACTGTAGCATATTCTTCAAGGCCTCTATCGGAGACAGGACAAAATATAGACAGATAAGAGAAGGAATGTTTAGCAGTAGTATTTGGATGCGAAAGATTTAAACAGTACATATTTGGAAAAAAAAGTAATACTGTAATCAAAAATGACCACGAACCATTAGAGGCAATTTTTCAGAAAGGGCTAAATAAAATATCACCTGGATTACAGAGAATGCGAATAAAGCTACAAAGGTACAATTTAGAGTTGAGATACAACAACAACAACAACAACAAATTACATTTATAGAGCGCCTTTCACATCGGGAGGACGTCCCAAGGCGCTGCACAGGAGGCGTGTGACCCGAGCTGAGAGGGGAGTGGTTGGGAAAGGGTGAAACACGAAGGGGAGAAGCCAGGAAATATCTTATACGTGGCAGATACACTAAGTAGGGTCACATGTCAAAATGGGAATAAGGAGGATAAACAATTGGAAAAGGAAATGGAGTTCCAAGTATGGGAAATCACAAAAGCAACAAGGCTTGAGAATCAAATAATAGAAGCAAACAAAAAAAATAAAGTAACTAAAGATATTCAAACGATGATGAACAAAGGTTGGCCAGAAAATAGAAGAGGCACCAGAGGAGGGAAGACCCCACAAAGGCAAATAAAGGAATAATATATAGAGGACATAGAACAATAATTCCAAGACAGTTAAGAAATTAAATTTTAAGAAGCTTACATGAAGGGCACTGGGGAATAGAAAGAGTGAAGAGAATAACAAGATAAATAGTATTTTGGCCAGGCCATAAACAGACATATTGAGAACTACACAGGACAGTATGAGACATGCGCAAGACATCAAAATAGGGAAAGGCATGAACCCTTAATGGAACATCAGTGACCGAACATGGCATGGACAAAAATAGGAACAGATTTGTTCTGTTGCAATCGGAAAGATGATTTATTAATCATAGACTATACAGTACCTGAATATGCAGAGGTAAAAGATACAATTGCAGAAACAGTGATAGAGAAAACTAAAGAGATATTCGCCAGGCATGGCATACCTACAGAAATAATAAGTGACAATGGGCCACAATTTGCGAGTGCTGAATATAAAAAATTCACAAAACAGTGGGACATAGATCATCGAATATCATCACCAGGATATCCACAAAGCCATGAGATGGTGGAAACACTGAAGGAAATGTGGAAGAAAGCTGAGTAATCAAAGGAAGATAAACATTTGGCATTACTAATCTACAGAAATACACAGATAGATGAACAAGGACAGTCACCTGCACATATGTTGATGTCCAGAGGATTAAGGGATGGGTTAATATGGGAGGAAACAAAATTGAGACCACAGGTACGGAGACAAACAAATTGGAGGAAACAAGGGCAAGAGCCACGAAAGAAAAAAACTTTCCAAAAAAGGAGAAGCCGTATAGTTTCGGAGAAAAAAAAAACTAAAAACTGAAGGCTGAATCGAAGGAAATATTTTTGGGAAAGATAAGAACCCCAGATCCTATTGCAAAAATGGTAAGATATATAGATGATCATCGTGGAAGATCAAACAAAGAACAGTAAAGAAAATATAGGAGTGAAAGCAAAAGCAAAAGGAAGAGCAAAGAGTGGCAGAAACTGGGAGAACCACCAGATGTGGAAGAGAAGTAAAAAGACCACAAAGAATGATAGAATAAGATTCAAAATAAAAGAAAGGAAAAACTAAAAGAAGGAAGGTGTTGGAAATTACTTTAACGACCTAAGTGGCAATTGAATATAGGGGATGCAAGTGCAACAGGATTCTGGGAAGATTGAATTACAGGTTTTTGAAAGAGGTTGTTTTGTCGAGTTCGAATAAAGCACTGAGTGAATCCACATTGTGTTTTGGATTATATAACACGACAACAATGTTTGATATTGTCATCACTGATCCACAGGAGAAAAAGTCTGTCTCTATTTTTTAATGGTCATTGTATCGCAGTATCCACTACAGTTAAACCTTATTTATAATATTGGTGCCAAGGCTGCCACACAGCCAATCCCAATTTTTAAATTTCATTACAAAACAATGCCAGTTTTTCCCAGGTGCTATCTCTTTCGCTCACTCGCTCTCTGCCACTGCTCAAACGCCGTGGAATACATTTCCAAGAGCATTGCTCACATTGAGCAAGTATGTTTCTACAAAACAAACTGAATTTTTGTTTTTTTAAAAAAAATTGTCCATTAAAAATAAATTGAATTCAGCCACAGAGAGAGATAGAGAGAGAGAGAGCTCTTACTGTCTGATTGAAAAAGTCATTCTTAATCTGTAATTGAATCTGATTTTCTATAAATTTTAAATGACAAACTACAAAGAGGATGTGTCAGGGCTTCCAATGAGATGAGGTCGGTGGGTGGGGGAAGGGATGGAGGGATGGAGTGCGACATTTCTCATTGTAGTTTGCTTACTCCCTAAGCAGAGCTTTGGTTATCACACATGTTTGAGGTACAAGACAAACCATGTAGTCTTTAAGAGAAGTTGGGGTGTGGGTGGGGGTGGGGTGGGGGTTAATGCAGTGCATGGGAGCAAATGCTGTTGACATGCATTTTGGCGGAAAGTAATTGGCTCAAGCTCCACATTGGGAATTGAGTCTATACTTTAGGCCACAGTGGGACAACTGTCCAGTTTGGGAATGATTTCATCCTGCCCACGAACACAATCACACCGCCTATGGGAAAGACACAGAGTTAGCCCACACTACTTAGTTCTACCAATCAGAAACTGCAACTGCAACTGCATACAAAGCTCTGTTGGAAAGACGCTATACGAATGTAACTTGTTGATGTTGCCCTCACTCTCACCAGGCTTCAGCAGTCGCTCACTGTGGACCCATTTCTAAGTCCTCACGCTCCTCACCCTGCACATCCACCAAATTCCTTGGCGCCTCCTTATTTCTCGGTACAAATGCATGTTGTTGATAATGGTTGATGCAATGTCTCTGCGCAAAAACAATTAGTCACTACACTCAAGAGCGATTACAGTAATTACCCATTAAGGCATTTCAAAAATACTGTAAAAATTATTTGATATAAAACATATGTTGGTTCAGCGTTAAAATGTAAAACACTTTGAGATGGTTCAACACAATATAAATGCAAATTCTTTATAAAGTAGAAGCCCGTTTATCCGGCATCCCCGGGACCTGGCCAATGCCGGTTAAAGCGCCTGCTGGATATTTGGGCGGCCCGCGGCCGAAAACCCACTGCAAAAAAATTAAAGTTATTTTAACACACACCATACACACCAGACCAAGTAATGACAGATAGTGACAGAATGTTGTGTTGGTGCTTGTTGTTGGGGCTGCTCTGTTGCGCTTCTCACCTTTGCTGGTTGGGGTTTGCAGTCCAGCGATTCTTTTTTGAATGGAAGGCGCCAGGCGGGTGAAAAAAACGATTTTAAAGTCACGCGACTTTATTAGCTGCAAACCGAAGCCCTGGACTCTACTAGCGGCAAACCGAAATACTGCGCCTGCGCGACAATGTGCATTATCGGCTAGCGTTATCGGCTTGCCGCTAGTATGACTTTAAAGTCATACGCTATCGGACACCATCAACCTGTCCCTCTCTTCCGGGACTGTTCCCACTGCCTTCAAAATCGCCACCATCACCCCCATTCTAAAAAAGCCTTCCCTCGATGTGTCGCAGCTATCAAGCTACTGGCCCATCTCCAACCTCCCCTTCCTTTCCAAAGTCCTAGAAATAATGGTTGCCTCCCAGCTCCGCTCTTTCCTCACATAACACTCACTCCTTGAACCCCTCCAATCGGGTTTCTATGCCTCCCACAGCACGGAAACTGCCCTGGTCAAGGTCACAAACGACATCTTGACCATCTGTGACGAGGGCTCCCTCTGCCTCCTCGTCCTCCTCGACCTATCCGCTGCCTTCGATACCATGGACCACGGTATCCTCCTCCACCGCCTCTCCTCCCTCCTCAACCTGCAAGGATCTGTTCTCGAATGGTTCCGATCCTTTGTCTCCCACCGCCTTCACTTCATCTCTTCCAACGGCTTCTCCTCCAGCCCCCGCACAGTCACATGCGGCGTTCCCCGGGGCTCTGTCCTTGGCCCCCTGCTCTTCACCCTCTACACTCCCCCTGGGCGACATAATCCGTAGACATGGGGTAAATTTCCACGACGCGGATGACACCCAACTCTACCTATCCACGTCAACCCTCGATTCCAGAACCACTGGTGTTCTAACTGCATGTCGTCCGACATCGATTCCCGGATGAGGGCAAATTTCCTACAACTCAACATCATCAAGACAGAAGCCCTCCTGATTGGCT
The DNA here is from genome assembly GCA_035084275.1 of Hydrolagus colliei. Lineage (NCBI taxonomy): Eukaryota > Metazoa > Chordata > Chondrichthyes > Chimaeriformes > Chimaeridae > Hydrolagus > Hydrolagus colliei. Next base: position 31,398,757 of record CM068743.1, on the reverse strand, counting down.
CATGTCAGTGCCTCCGCACCTCATGCGCTGACAACATCAGCGTTCAAGACTGCTCTCTCCACCTCTCAAAGCCAATCAGGAATCTGGGTGTCTTGTTCGACCCAGAACTATCCTTCCACCCCCACATCTGCTCCATGACCAGCACAGCCTTCCATCACCTCCGCAACATTGCCAGTAGACTCCGCCACTACCTCACCCCCCACGTCGCCGAAACCCTTGTCCACGCCTTTATCATTTCCAGGCTCGACTACAGGCTCCCACCCTCGCCCATCTCCACTGGCTCCCCGTCACCCAGAGGATCGAGTTCAAGGCCATTCACGGCCTTGCCCCGCCTATCTCTCTGACCTACTGCCTCCCTACCAGCCTGCCCGCACCCTCCGTTCAGCAGACTCAGGCCTGCTCCGTGTCCACCACCCTAACTGCCCAACCATCGGCGGCCGGGCTTTCAGCCTCTCTGCTCCCACACTGTGGAACTCCATCCCGCAGCCCCTCCGCCTTGCTTCCTCCCTTTCCTCCTTTAAGGCCGGTCTCAAGACCTTCCCCTTCGGCCGTGCCTTCGGCTGCCCCACAAACTCCTCCCCCTCTCCCATTCTCCTTCCCCCTGTTTCGACCTTCCCCCAGCACCCCCACCCCCCGCGCTCGGGTCCGACCAGACTGTTCAGCGCTTTGGGACGTCCTCCCAATGTAAAAAGCACTATATAAGTGCAATTTTGTTGTTGTTGTTGTACGTGCTCAGTTTTTATCGGCCGCTTGGCGTGCTCCATTTTGTGGGGAAACGCTGGACTGTAAATCTCAATCGCAGCATCATGGCTTCAAGAGCAGCATCTACCAGCGGGAGTGGGGGGGCGCAGGTGAGTGGTTTTCATGGTGAGTGCCAATACAATTTTCAGTTATTATGTTATTATTTATGCATTTACAAATGCTCCACTGCTATTGTCACGGATAAGTTCCAGTTTATCGAATAGGGACTTTTTTTTTGACGTGCCAGTTATACGTAAGTGCCGGTGCATCACGGATAAACATGCTTCTACTGTATTTGTATGTACAGTAAAAGCCCATTTATCCGGCACCCTCGGTTCTGGTAAGGAATCCGTTTGAAATTGATACACGTCAGATTAATCATCATAAAACGGCCCTATTTATTCATCTTAATTGGTTTGCATTTAGGGGGTTGGTTCATCTACTTATATTTCTGCTTGTCCCAGACCTGACCATGTGTAGGGAGAATTGTGAGGACTGACTTGGCTGGACAGCCTGGCAGGTGTAGTGCAGTGAAACCCCTTCATTTCTGAGAAAGCCTTTGAACGCAATTGCTTTAATGAAAGAGCCACAGTTGCTTAGTTCAACAGTTGCCTTCTCAAGCTGAATGTGAATGGGGTGCAGGGTACACTGTGTGTGATGTCCTCTTCCTGACTGAATGATTTCCTTGTAGAAGTCCTCGGAGGGAACGTTTGCTGCAAATTGAGATCATTTTGAGATGCTGAATAAGGGCTCCTTTTGTACACTATCGCTCGGGAACTGCTTTCTTCGGCTGTGAGCTGAGTAATCTAATTGTATGTGGTGGGTTTGTACAGGAACAAAGAGAACAATTTGTGCTAATAACCCTCAGTGTACCAATGTGGACTTTGCCTGAAGGTATGTGTGTTCATCGACGTGTGACTGACTGGTAGGTTGAGTGGAAATTATATAAAAATTTGCATTTGATACAGAGAATAGAATTGTGTTTCCACAAAGCTGGTGGAAATTTTTGTTTTGACAGAGTTTTTTTTTGCAAGAGGATAAGGACAGGGCCGTTGCATATGTTTACACTGTGGGGATTGTTCTGGTGTTTGGCGTGTTGGCGTGTGTTGTCATGGGGATGAAAATATATATGTTTTGAAATAAATATATATTTTATGTATAAAAAATACAGCGTCTGTCTTATTGCTGTCAACATTTCTCAGAATGCCTCACACAAGTTACTTTGAAATTACCGATGATAATAATCCTTCCATTTGATAATGTGCCTCATGACATCGTCGCAACATTGAAAAAGTCTTCACGGGGTATACAGTAAAGCCGTGTGACTGTATTTTGTGGGTGAACACGGCAACAAAATCTGTACAGCAATCTCCTATAAACAGCCATAAAGTGAGTGACGACTTTTATTCGGAGGATTTACTTGTAAGATTCCAGGAGAAACTCCCTTCTCTTCATGAATTGTGTCATGTGTAATTTCCATCTGAATAGGCAGATGGGATAATAACATCCTCCAACAATGCAGCACACACTGCATTGGAGTGTCAACATAGGCAATATGGATTCTATATATGATGACAGACCAGCAACAGCAACAAGACCATTCAACCCATCATGTCCAATCCCCCACAAATCCTCTCTACCATCCCCGCCCACACCCCCCCAATGCACCCCTAACCCCCCCAAGGGGAGCTCTCTGATTAATAAAAATAATTAGAGAGAGATACAGCGAGCGATAGAGAGATAGATAGATGGAGAGATAGTGAGAGAGATAGAGAGAGAGATAGAGAGAGCGCTTATTATTATTATTATTACAAGGATTATTATCATCATTAACTGGTCTTCGAGACGTCTCAAAGCATTTGACGGGACACACCGTAAAGCAAAGTGACTGTGTATTTCTTGCGGGCGAAGCCATGATTGATTCTGGTCGTACATCTCACACCGCCTTCACTTTGTCTCCTCCAGCGGCTTTTCCTCCAGCCCTCGCACAGTCTCATGCGGCGTTTCTCAAGGCTGTCCTTGGCCCCCTCCTCTTCACCCTTTACATGCTCCCCTGGGTGACATCATCCGCAGACATGGGGTAAATTTCCACATGTATGCGAATGACACCCAACTCTACAACTCCACCTCCACCCTCGACTCCAGGACTACTGGTGTTCTGCCTGCATGTCTGTCCGACATTGAATCATGGACGAGGGACAACTTCCTCCAGCTAAACGTCAAAAAGATTGAGGTCCTCCTGATTGGCTTGCATCATGCATCAGCACCTCCGCACCTCAGGCGCTGGCAACATCAGTATCCAAGGCTTTCTAATTCTCCGTCTCTCTCGCTGTCTTTCGCTCTCTTTCTCTCCAACTCTCTGTCTCTCTCTCTCTTTCAACAACTTCAATTTATATAGCGCCCTCCACGCCGGACGGCATCTCAGAGCGCTTTCGTTCTCTCTCTCCAACTCTGTCTTTCGTCCTCTCTCTCTGTCTTTTGTCCTTTCTCTCCCATCTCCTGTTCTCTCTATCCATTGCTCTTTCTCTCTGCTCTCTCCATCGCCCTCCCTCCAACTCCGTCTCTCTCTCTCTCTCTTTCCCTCTCACACTTCCAAGAGTTGTTTATGCCCATGGAAGAGTCGAAACCCCATTGGATGGGGCTGTCACATCTCTCCCTCTCACCACCCTCTCCTTCCCTCACTTTCTGCCCCTGCCCTGGGCCCATTAACAGACTAATGGGATCCTTCGGAGATGGCAGTTGTTGAACTATGGCAAGTTCTGCCTCCTCCAGCCCCTGCGGGAGGTTTAAACCCGAACTTGTTCACGACTAAACCTGTCGCTGAAGGTCCCCCCACAGAGAGAGAAAAACATAGATGAAGAGAGACGGAGACAGAAAGCGATAGAGGGAGGAAATAGAGAGAGGATACAGAGACACAGAGTGGGAGACAGAGAAAGCGAGAGAGACACACAGAGAGCCTGACGAGGCATTTACAACCTGTCAAACAGAACAAACAAAATCCTTGTTTGGATGATAAGGAGTGAATAAACTTGAAGACAACACGAGTCATGTTAATTGCTCCCCTGGGTACCCGTGGCTCTCTCTGGGAGGGGGCCTCATTAGCTGGTGAACTCAGGCAGGTGGGAGACCAGACTGAGTTGGACCACTGTCCAACTCAGCCAGCACTCAACCACATTTGACTCATTTCTCAGGAACTTGCTCCCAGTCAATGAAATAATCATTGTGTCTGCTATCTCTCTCCCGCCCCTCTGTGTGTGTCTGTCTATCTCTCTCTACCAACCCTTCTTTACCTACCTACCCACCTCTCTATCCCCCTCTCTCACAATAATCCTTGCAGTTGACACTTCACCTTATCATGTCATTGAGATGTCTCAAAACGCTTCCCAGGACGCCCTGTAAAGTGCAGTGACTGCGTATTTTGTGGGCGAAACATGGTAGCCGATTGCACCCGGTGACATCCCCACAAACAGCCGCGGGTTTGAGTGACATTATTTTTTTGGAGGGATTATTACCCCCCAGAAAGTGATCCACCAATTGATTGACTAAAAAGCGTGTTCCTACTGACTGCTGGTAAGCAGAGGCGTGTGTGTGTGTGTGTAGAGTAAAGAAACTTGCCTAAGGTTTCGCCCTGCCTGGGAAACAAGCCCAGGTCTCTCACTTGCGAGACAAGCGCTCTAACCACTGAGCGCTCTAATCATTCAGCCCAGATTTGAAACCAGCCACGTGCTGCACTCAGTGATATTATTTTGTGGTTTTATTGTTTGCTTTGCAAAGTAAAAAAAATACACAACTTATATTTATTTTCTGTCACATTTGAGTCCCAACAAAATCTTCCAACCTGGTTTGAAAACTCTTATTTACAAACTCCCTCCAGTGGGAACACTAGGGAACGGCGATATATCGATATATCGCTAAAACCCGATATGATTATCATATCGATACGCTGATATAGGCATTTTTAAAATATCGATATATCGAAACACGATATATCGAGGTAAAAAATTGGGGTGCGAGCACAATCAACCACAAGACCCAGAATGCTCATCTCGATACACAATGCACAGACCGAGGTGCAAAGCCGCCATCTTGTATTCATCGTCCTCGAATACAAAATGCAGGTATGCAAGGGGTGGGGGGGAGAGAGACGGCTGTGGGTGCGGGGGAGAGAGACTGCTGGGGGGGGGGGGGGGGGGGGGGGGGGGTGAGGGGGAGAGAGACGGCTGGGGGGGGGGGTTGAGGGGGAGAGAGACGGCTGGGGGGAGGGGGAGATAGACGGCTGGGGGGGGGGAAGAGAGACGGCTGGGGGGGGGGAGAGGGGGAGAGAGACGACTGGGGAGGGGGAGAGACGGCTGGGGGGGGGAGGAGAGGGGGAGAGAGACGGCTGGGGGGAGGAGGAGAGAGACGGCTGGGGGGAGGGGGAGATAGACGGCTGGGGGGGGGAGAGGGGAGAGAGACGGCTGGGGGGGGGGGGGGAGAGTGGGAGAGAGACGGCTGGGGGGGGGGGGAGAGGGGGGAGAGAGACGGCCGGGGGGGAGAGGGGGAGAGAGATGGCTGGGGGGGAGAGGGGGAGACACAGCGCCTTATCGCGTCTTCGAGGTGTCTCAAAGCGCTTCAAAGGATAGACTGTAAAGTGTAGTGACTGTGTTTTGAGCCCCCCCCCCCACCCCACCCCACACTCACAACACTATTTTGATACAAAGTGATACACAGATACAGAGAGACACACACATAAGGAAAGTCATAAACATGATTAAAAAAATTAAGACGTTTAAAAGAACGCAACGGGGTTAAAAATTCAAGATAGCGTCCGCAGCCAAACAGACCCCACAAACGTGGCAGGGAGGGAGGGGAGGGGAGGGAGAGGAAACGTGTTATAAAATTTACAGTATGTACACGCACAGGTTAGCGGACCGGCGGGTGCATCTGATGCTCATCCCAGTCCTTCGCGTATTCCCCGGATCTTCCTGGCCAACTGCACGTCTCTCGGAAACAGAGTGACACGTTTAGCGTGTAGAGTGCACAGGTAGGCGTCCTCAATCAACATCACCAGGAAAGCTTCCGCAGACTGTCAGCAGAGAGAGGGGAAGCCATCAGAGAGACTCACTTACACGCACACACACAGAGAGAGTCAGTCTCACACACACACACACACACACAAATAGGTAGATATAGACATGCAGAGAGACAGAGAGAGTAAGTCTCTCACACACACAGATGGATAGATACAGACATGCAGAGAGACAGAGAGTCACACACACACACACAACAACAAAATTACATTTACAGTGCGCCTTTCACTTTTGGAGGATGTCCCACACAGATAAATAGACACCAAGTCTCTCTCACACACACACACAGACAGATAGATAGAAATAGAGTCACTCACACACACAGATGGGCATAAAGAGAGCGACACACAGAGAGAGTCATACACACAGACACATAGATAGAGAGATGGTGAGACACACAGGGAGAGAGACACATACAGGGAGAGAGATACACCCACAAGTAAAGAGATACGCGGAGAGAGAGACATGCAGACATACTAAGGAAGGAGAGGGAGGGATAGAGCAATAGAGGACAAACTGAACTAGGCATTAGAGCATGTGAGACAAGAGCCAGCCAGACAGAGAGAGAGAAAGAGCGAGCGAGCAATAGATAGACACACAGTGAATAAGAGACACTGACCTCCTGTAGCGCCATCAGGGCAGTGGCCTGCCAACGGTAACCAACCCCTCTGCTAAACCTCTGACTAATCTCCCGGACCTAGTGAACAAAGAGCGAGGGAGAGAAACAGGGATCAGCCCTGCCTCACACCACCCCTAGTGTGAGGGAATGAGCCCCTGAGCACAGAGACCATGGTAGTGAGCCCCAGCACGGAGATGATGGGGGGAAGTGAGCCCCAGCACAGAAGTGATTGGGGCAGTGAGCACGGAGCCCTGGTATAAGATGGACTTACGAGGCGGCTGAAGGGAAGTTTGCGGATCAGCAGCTCTGTCGAACGCTGGAACTTGCGGATCTCCATCAGGGCTCGAGTCCCTGGGCGGAACCTGTGGCGGCGCCTAACAGTGGTGGGGTCTGTGGGCATAGACAACAGCCAGGGCTCAACAACACAGACCTGCACTAACAAGACATCCTTCCCTCCCCGCTCACCTCCCCTTTAATACCACACCAACCCCACGCCACCACCGCACCTTTAATTCAATCGGGCGATCAGTATCAACTTGACTCAGTTGCAGGAGGTGTTTATCTGTCTGTATGTCAGCCTGGCTCAGTGGTGGTGTGTGTATCAGCCTGGCTCAGTCGCTGTGTGTGTGCATGATTTTTTTAAAACAAATTTTAAATTATTATTTTTTTTAAATTTATATATTTTTTATTTTTTATTATTATTATTATTTTTTATTATTTATTTTATTTATTATTTTATCATTTTTATTTATTTATTTATTATTATTATATTATTTTTGTTTGTTTTTTAAATTTTTATTATTTATTTATTTATTTATAAGTATTTTTTTTAAAAAATTATTATTTTTTTATTTAAAAAATTTAAATTTTTTTTAAAAAAATTATTATTTATTTTATTATTTTTTAAAATATTATTTTTATTATTATTATTTATTTATTTTTGTGTGTGTGCATGAGCCTGGCTCAGACACTGTGTGTGTGTGTGCCTGGCTCAGTCGCTGTGTGTATGTGTGTATCAGCCTGGTTCAGTCACTCACTCTCCCCTGAGTTGGAAGATTGTGGGTTCGACCCCGCACGTCAGGGCTTGGAATCAGTCTAAGCTGACGCTCCAGCCCAGCGCTGGGGGGGCTTACATTGTCCGGAGACACAGTCCTTGGAACAACGTAAACCTCACTGTCCATCCGTGCCCTGTTAATGGTAGAAGGGAGTTTCTCTCTCTCCTGGTGTCCTGGCCGACAATTCCCCCTCAAATAAAATTGGCTACCCCATGTTGCCCACAAAGTACACAGTCACTACACACAATCCTTCCTGGCTGATGTAGCGCCCTCTCGCTTGCCCAGCGGATTGTCTTACCCGGTGGCCTCCGTTGGGGACTGGCTGGCAAGCTCCTTCTGGGGCGGGTGGGTGAGGGGGAGCTAGAGGGGAGCCTCCTGCGGGAGCTGACGGGTGCCCTCCTGGGTGGGGTTCTCTCGGGGGTCACTCTCAGGGGAGATCGGCGCCTCGGGAACCCCCCTCTCCGTTTGGCGGCAGGAGCTTTTCCGCTCATGCTGAGGCTGCAAATAAAACAGGAGAAGTGTTATGTATGTATGTGTGTGTCGGGTGGGGTGGGGTAAAGGTGGGAGAGGAGAGGAAAAGGATGGTAGAAGTCAGTGGATGGTTTAAACCAAGTGACAGATACTAAGCACTTTACCATCGGTGTTTAAACCACCAGGGCCATTTGCGGGGATGCGCTGGGCACAATTGGTGCCGCATTTCACCCACAAAACACACAGCCACTACATTTTACAGTGTGGCCTGTGAAGCACTTTTGAGAGGCCACACTGTAAAATGATTCTACAATTGCGGCTTTCACTTCGGGAGGATGTCTCGAGGGTTTTAACGTCAAGTATGGTGATTGAGCATTTCGTGGGCACGGCAATTTGCGCACAGGGGCGTCCCATAACAGCTGTGAAAACATGACACCATTTCAAACAGGAATCCTTGCAGTTAAACATCTCAAAACTCTTCCCATGGAATCACTCATTGACTTGATCTTATAATACAGTACTCTAATCACAATGATCATCTTTGCATCCGATACAGCGCCTTTATCATGTTGTTCAACAACAACTTGGATTTATACAGCACCCTCCCTCCCTCCCGGATGGCGTCTCAGAGCGATTCACAATAGCGGAGCCAATGAAGTCTGGCGAAGATTGGGGTAATCGGGGAGCAAAGTTTGGATCAAGTGAGAATGCGGGCGGTGACTTCTTTGTGTATGAGCTGGACTTTGTGAATGGTGGCGGAGGGGAGACCGGCGAGGAGGGCTTTGGAGTAGTCCAGCTGAGAGTTCAGAGGCCTCAGAGTGCTTCACAGGATCTATTCTAAAGTGGAGTGACTGTGTGTTTTGTGGGATAAACGCGGCAGCCAATTACGGCCTCAGTGGCGTCCCACAAACAGCCGTGGGTTAATAAGCAAGCAAATTTAGAAGGGTTTATTGCCCCCCGGAAAGTGATCTGCTGATCGACTGACAATCAGGCTCCTACTTACTGTTTTTTATTACCAGTGTGTGATCGTGGGGTAACCAAACCCGCCTACGCTTCCGCCCCGACTTGCCTGGGAATCGAACCCGGGTCCGCTTGCTTGGGGAACGCTCTGACCACTGGACTCGCCCGAGCTAAAAGGGGCTTTCTGTGCACTTGTATAGGTCTCTCTCAGTCCGTCCGTCACTCTCTCTCTCTCTCGCCTCAGTCAGGAGGTTGTAGGTTCAAACCCTGAGGAACTCCTGTCAGCGACTTGGGACATCCTCCTGATGTGAAAGGCGCTATACAAGGGCCGTAGTTGCCGCTCTGGCCAAATAAGATCACTCGCTTGCTCGCTTCATGGCTGTTTGCGGAGATTTCGCTGAGCTCTAATCGGCCGCCCACAAAACACACAGTCACTACACTATTGAATGGCAGCAGCTCACGGCCAATCCGGGTATAACGCTCCCAATCATTCGCTCTGGCTCAACATGTCAACCACCAGGATTGTGATCATCCACCAGCTACTCTCCCACTTTCCCTCCCTCCCACTCTCTTTCTCTCACACACTCTGTCTCTCACACACTCTGTCTCTCTCTTTGTCTTTCTCACTCTCGCTCTGGTTGTCACACACACTGTCTCTCTCACTCTCTATGTCTCACATACTCTCTCTCTCTCTCTATCTGTCACACATTCTGACTCTCTTTCTCTGTCTGTCATACGTTTTCACTCTCTCTCTCACTCTGTCTGTCACACTCTCTGTATCTCTATATGTCACCTATTTTGTCTCGCTCACACATCTCTCTCTGTGTATGTCTGTCAGTCACACTGACTCTCTGGGGAAGAATGTGTGAGAGAGAGAGAGAGGGAGTGAGAGGGGGGCACGCCGGCACGGGGAGAGAGGGAGGATGTGAGAGATGGGGGCACAGGGCACTGAGTCGGGGGGGAGTGTATGAGGGGGGGGTGAGCGGGGGAGGGAGGGGCAGGAGAGGGGGGGTGAGGGAGTGAGAGTGTGTGAGAGGGGGGGTGAGAGGGGGAGGGAGGGGCAGGAGAGGGGGGGTGAGGGAGTGAGAGTGTGTGAGAGGGGGGGTGAGAGGGGGAGAGTGTGAGAGGGGTGAGAGGGGGAGAGTGTGAGGGGGGGTGAGAGAGGAGAGTGTGAGGGAGGGGGAGGAGAGAGGAGGTGAGGGGGGGTGAGGGAGGGGGAGAGTGTGAGAGGGGGGAGAGTGTGAGGGAGGGGGAGGAGAGAGGAGGTGAGAGGGGGGAGAGTGTGAGGGAGGGTGAGAGGGAGGAGAGGGTGAGGGGGGAGAGTGTGAGGGAGGGGGGGGGGGTGAGAGGGGGAGAGTGTGAGGGAGGGGGGGGGGTGAGAGGGGGAGAGTGTGAGGGAGGGGGGGGTGAGAGGGGGAGAGTCTCTCTCTCTCGCTCTCTATCACACTCTCTGTCTCTCTATCACACTCTCTGTCTCTCTATCACACTCTCTGTCACACTCTCTGCCTCTCTCTCTGTCACACTGTGTCTCTCTCTCTGACTCTCTGTCTCTCTCTCTGTGTGTCTCTCTCTGTGTCGCTCTCTCTGACTCTCTGTCTGTCTGTCACACTCTGTGTGTCTCTCTCTCTGTCTGACTCTCTCTCTGTACCTGTCTCTTCCTCTGTCTGTCCCTCTGTTTGTGTCTGTCACACACACCGCCTGCTTGTCTCACCTCTCGCGCTCCCAACGGCTGTTTCCATTTGAAAAAGACTGCGCGCGACGTCACCAGGACAACGGCGCGCGAGAGGGCGGGGCCGGAACTGTCACTCCGGCAACCCGGTGATTGACAGGGAGTGTGAGTGGGGGGGGGGGGGGGAGGGGGAATATACCACACAGGGGACTGGGAGGGGGAGAGAGTATGTGAGAGAGAGGAGTGCACAGCGCAAGGGGACTGAGAGAGAGAGGGGGGAGGGGAGAGTGTGTGAGAGGGGAGGGGGGACACAGGGAGAGACGGGGGAGGGGGCGGGGGGACACAGGGAGAGACGGGGCGGGCGAGGGGAGGGGGAGAGAGAAACCAAACAGAATCATCCAGTAATCCCGTGTTTTAAATTGTGTGACTTATTCCCGAACAATGATCAGGTTCAAATGGAAATATTTGCCTCATTTTTGTTTTAATTTTTAAAAAAAGAATTTATTAAAGTCGAAAGGTAAGATTTCAGCTCAGCGTGTGTGTGTGTGTGTGTGGGGCTGTGTGTGTGTGTGTGTGTGGGGCTGTGTGTGTGTGGGGGGCTGTGTGTGTGTGTGGGGGGGGGGGGGCTGTGTGTGTGTGTGTGGGGGGGGGCTGTGTGTGTGGGGGGGGGCTGTGTGTGTGTGTGTGGGGGGGGGCTGTGTGTGTGTGTGTGTGTGTGTGGGGGGGGCTGTGTGTGTGTGGGGGGGGGGCTGTGTGTGTGTGGGGGGGGCTGTGTGTGTGTGGGGGGGGCTGTGTGTGTGTGTGTGTGGGGGGGGGCTGTGTGTGTGTGGGGGGGGGCTGTGTGTGTGTGTGTGGGGGGGGGCTGTGTGTGTGTGTGTGTGTGGGGGGGGCTGTGTGTGTGTGGGGGGGGGCTGTGTGTGTGGGGGGGGGGCTGTGTGTGTGGGGGGGCTGTGTGTGTGGGGGGCTGTGTGTGTGTGTGTGGGGGGGGGGGCTGTGTGTGTGTGTGTGTGGGGGGGGGCTGTGTGTGTGTGTGGGGGGCTGTGTGTGTGTGTGTGTGGGGGGCTGTGTGTGTGTGTGTGTGTCTGTGGGGTAGGCTGTGTGTGTGTGGGGGGGGGGCTGTGTGTGTGGGGGGGGGGGCTGTGTGTGGGGGGGGGCTGTGTGTGTGTGTGTGGGGGGGGGGGCTGTGTGTGTGTGTGTGGGGGGGGGGGGCTGTGTGTGTGTGTGGGGGGGGCTGTGTGTGTGTGTGTGGGGGGGGGGGGCTGTGTGTGTGTGTGGGGGGGGGGGCTGTGTGTGTGTGGGGGGGGGCTGTGTGTGTGTGTGTGGGGGGGGCTGTGTGTGTGTGGGGGGGGGGCTGTGTGTGGGGGGGGGGCTGTGTGTGTGTGTGTGGGGGGGGGGGCTGTGTGTGTGTGTGTGGGGGGGGGCTGTGTGTGGGGGGGGGGGCTGTGTGTGTGTGGGGAGGGGGGCTGTGTGTGTGTGTGTGTGGGGGGGGCTGTGTGTGTGGGGGGCGGGGGCTGTGTGTGTGTGTGGGGGGCGGGGGCTGTGTGTGTGTGTGGGGGGGGGGGGCTGTGTGTGTGTGGGGGGGGGGCTGTGTGTGTGGAGGGGGGGGGCTGTGTGTGTGGAGGGGGGGGCTGTGTGTGTGTGTGTGTGGGGGGGGGGGCTGTGTGTGTGTGTGGGGGTGGGGTGTGTGTGTGTGTGGAGGGGGGGGCTGTGTGTGTGTGGGGGGGGGGGCTGTGTGTGTGTGGGGGGGGGGCTGTGTGTGTGTGTGTGTGGGGGGGCTGTGTGTGTGTGTGGGGGGCTGTGTGTGTGTGTGTGTGGGGGGGGCTGTGTGTGTGTGTGTGTGGGGGGGCTGTGTGTGTGGGGGGGGGGGCTGTGTGTGTGTGTGTGGAGGGGGGGGCTGTGTGTGTGTGTGGGGGGGGCTGTGTGTGTGTGGAGGGGGGGGCTGTGTGTGTGTGTGGGGGGGGGGCTGTGTGTGTGTGGGGGGGGGGGGGGCTGTGTGTGTGTGTGGGGGGGGGGGGGGGCTGTGTGTGTGTGTGGGGGGGGGGCTGTGTGTGTGTGTGTGTGGGGGGGGCTGTGTGTGTGTGTGTGTGGGGGGGCTGTGTGTGTGTGTGTGTGGGGGGGCTGTGTGTGTGTGGGGGGGGCTGTGTGTGTGGGGAGGGGGGCTGTGTGTGTGTGGAGGGGGGGGCTGTGTGTGTGTGTGGGGGGGGCTGTGTGTGTGTGGAGGGGGGGGGCTGTGTGTGTGTGTGGGGGGGGGGGGCTGTGTGTGTGTGTGGGGGGGGGGGCTGTGTGTGTGTGTGTGGGGGGGGCTGTGTGTGTGTGTGTGGAGGGGGGGGGGCTGTGTGTGTGTGTGTGTGTGGGGGCTGTGTGTGTGTGTGGGGGGGGCTGTGTGTGTGGGGAGGGGGGCTGTGTGTGTGTGTGGAGGGGGGGGGCTGTGTGTGTGTGTGGGGGGGGCTGTGTGTGTGTGTGGGGGGGGCTGTGTGTGTGTGGGGGGGGGCTGTGTGTGTGTGTGTGGGGGGGGCTGTGTGTGTGTGTGTGTGTGGGGAGGGGGGGGGGCTGTGTGTGTGTGTGGGGGGGGGGCTGTGTGTGTGTGTGTGGGGAGGGGGGGGGGCTGTGTGTGTGTGTGTGGGGGGAGGGGGGGGGCTGTGTGTGTGTGTGTGTGGGGAGGGGGGGGGGCTGTGTGTGTGTGTGTGTGGGGGGGGGGGGGGGGCTGTGTGTGTGTGTGTGGGGGGGGGGGGGGGCTCCGACAGGGAACGCTGAGACACCAACACAAAACGCACAATAATGTTAGCATCAGAACGCGTTGATCCATGATGGCGATGACCTCTGACCTCCTTCAGCACTGATATAACTTGCGAAACAGGGCACCCAGTGAGGTCCAGCGCTTGGCGACGTCCTCCTGTTGGGAACGACACTGCACAAATGTGGATTTGTCGTCGTCGTTTTTCCGCTACGTTCAATATTATGAGTACCTGCAGCTCAGTGGCTGGAGGACTGGCCTTGCAAGTGGGAGGTTCAAATCCCGGCAAGTTTCCTTACTCCACAAGCCTGATAATAATCCCTCATTTAAAAAAAAAACTCCACGATAATGAATCGGTCATTTCAATCCACGACTTGTTTGTGGGGACGCTACTGTGCGCAATTGGCTGCCGCGTTTTGCCCACAAATCTGCACAGTCAATTCACTTTACAGTACAGTCTGTGAAACGCTTTGAGACGTCTAGAAGAGGTGAAAAGTGCTACATCAAATGCGAGGATTAATATTATCATAAACAAGTAATCCACTTCCCACTTACGCTGAATTGAAGATTACATGATGCATGAAAGTCCAAAGAGTTCTCTCGATGACCTGACCAATACAGTATTACTCTCTCAGCGATAAAATAACTACGATGCAGAGTAATTTGTCAATTGTTGCTCTTTGTGAGACTTTGATAGACCAGATCAGCTGTTATGTTATGCCCTAATAAACTCTCCCTCCAAACATGCCTCAGTTCTAACAAAGGGTCGTGGACCCGAAACGTTGACTCACTTTCCTTTCTCCATGGAGGCTACCTGACCTGCTGAGTTTCCCAGCAACTTCTGTTTTTGCTTCAGATTCCCAGCATCTGTAGTATTTTGTGTTTTGCAGCTGTTATGTTTGTCTGTATCACAACAGTTACGATGCTTCTAAAGTTACATGTGTGTATCATGTGATTTTTTGCGGTCTGTTTAAGGCAATGTACCAAATGATTTTTTTTTAACATGAAATACATAAAGCACGGAATGAGAGATATCCTCTGTCACAACCACAAAACTTGAACATCTATTAATTCTATTCTTGACATTGTATTCAATGTCATGGACCCACTCCCAACTATCCATTCCCTCTCCTGTCGAGTCCTGTATCTTAGTGGTTAGAGCGCTCGCCTTACAAGCAAGAGACCTAGGTTCAATTCCATGCAGGGCGAAACCTCAGGCAAGTTTCCTTAGTCTGAAACAATGACTGTCCAGTGCCTTGGGACGTCCTCCTGACATGAAAGGCGCTATACAAGAGTAATTTTGTTGTCCACACTCCTAATAATAATCCCTCCAAAAAACAAATAAATTGGTCACGTCAATCCACAACTGTTTGTGGGACACTGCTGTGCGCAATTGGCTGCTGTGTTTTTTGCACAAAATATACAGTCAATTCACTTTACAGTATATTCTGTAAAGCGCTTTGAAATATCTAGAAGACGTGAAAAGCGCTATATCAAACGCAAGGATTATTATCATTATTAATGCCCTGACCACAAAGATAATAGAGCAAAAGTCCCGTTCTTCAGATGAGACATTAAAACAAGGCCCTATCTACATGTACAAGCAGACATTAAAGATCCCATAGCGCCATTCGAAAAGAGTGGGGAATTTCTCCTGGTGTCATGACCAACAATCCCCCCCAAATAGAATTGGTCACTCACTTCATGGCATTATGTGGGACATTGCTGTGCGTATATCGCCTGTAAAATATGTAGCCACTGCACTTATGCTGTGAAGCATCCTCTTCATACGAAAGGTGCGTTATCAAATCAAAGGATTCTTATTGATTTATAATTTTAATATTTGCCCATTCCCCACATCCCCATGATTCAATGCCCTTCCTCTTCCCTCTGCAGACAAGGTGGCGGTGAGGAGAAATGTTTTCACACAGTGAGTTGTTCAGATCTGGAGTCCATTGCCTGAAAGGGTGGTGGAAGCCGATTCGATAACAACTTTCAAGAGACAAGTAGATAATTATTTGTCGAGGACAATTCTACAGGGCTCTGGGGAGAGATGTGGGGAGTGGGACTGATTTGGACAGCTCTTTTCAAAGACTGCACAGACACGATCAACCAAATGACCTCCATCTGTTCTTTGATCCTATAAAGCAGCAGGAAAGCTTACCGGACAGCAATATAAATGGCTAGCTATCGGGGCTTAGATGGTTAGATTCCAATAGTACACACTCTGGGGTCCCCAAACCTTGGCTCTTGCCAACCTGCATCTAATATTTTCCAAAATTGCGTAAGCAGGATGATTCCCTCCAGGATGAGAGAATGCATACCATTCCAACAATTTATGTCTGGGATTTTCATGTGTAGATGAGATAATAATAATAATAATCCTTGCATTTGATATAGCACTTGATATTCTGTAAAGTGTATTGATTGTAGATTTGTGGGTGAAGTGCAGCAGCCAATTGTGCACATGAAAATACAATGTCCAATTTCTTGTGTTTTTGAGGGATTATTAAAAGGCATGTGGAGTAAGGAAACTTGCTCAAGGTTTTGCCCTGGCTGGAAATGAACCCAGGTCTCTCGTTCGCAAGGCAAGTGCTCTAACCACTGAGCTGCAGGTGATACAAACTTGGTGGGCTGAACAGCCCCCTCCCTTCTCCTGAAAATTTGTACATTTATGGTTATCTACATCTTTCACACTTTTAAAGGCTTGGATCAGGTGGCCCCTTAATCTTATTTTTCCCCAAGAAAACACGTTTGACTCTGAGAGGCTGTGTTTTTTATTGCTTGTCATTTTCAAACAGCTTGTGCAGTCAGTAAGTGAGCCTTGTTCCTCAGGGGAATTGTCAAACATTTATTGGTAACAGTGCTTTTTTAGAATTTATTTCCCTTATTTAAAGTCCTCGTCTTATCTAGGTTATGTTGTGCTATTATACATGGCTGGTTTATTCCATGATCCTTCTGACTAGATTAGTTACAGCATGTGACCTGTACTGCTATTTGCTCTGTGCCTCTCAGATTCTTCAATGCGTGTTGGTTACTGAGTCTCAAAGGGCTCTTTGACTCAGAGTTTCTGCGAAGAAAGAGGAAGCGAAAGCACTCAGAATTTTGTTTGCAGTAGCTGAGGAAAAAGAAATCAATTATCATCATTTTAGTGACAGATTATATAGTGCTTTTGCAGGACTACAGCAAATTCACATTGATTCCTGCAAGTTTTTGCAGAGTTTCGGTTGCGTTGGACCAAATATACTCAAATAGAATATAAATTTTACAGTATATTCCATGAAGCATTTTGAAGGTGTGATTAGGCGCTATATCAAATGCAACGATTATTGTTATGTTGGTGAAATCCTTTCTCTCTTGCCAAACACAATTACAACATTTTAAAGTCAAAATACGCAGGCCTGTTCAAGTAATGCAGCTGGTAATTATAAGGTGCCGTCTTTCACACTGAGGTTGTTTGCCTGTTCAGGAGAACATTAAGGAACTCATGGCACCATTCGAAAGGTGAAGGGAATTTCTCCCAGCCAACAATTCCCCCAGATAAAATTAGTCATTCACTTCATGGCTGTTTGTGAGCCATTGTGGTCAACGCTGTGAAGCGCTTTGAGATATCCTTTCAATATGACTTTTTCAAGTTAGGAGGGATGGAGGGCAGGGAGGGTAGGAGTAGTTGGGTGACCAAAGGCGCGGTCAAAGATGAGGTTTGTGAGACAGGCCTTGAAGGAGGCAAGGGAAAGGGTGAGGCCTAGGACTGCGGGATTTTAATCCAGTCACCTTCACCAACAACAACTTTGATTTATGTAGCGTCCTCAGAGCGTTTCACTATAACGGATCCCAGGCCTGAGCCAGGGGAGGTGGAAAAAGGTGACCGAAGGCGCGGTTGAAAAGAAAGATCTTCAGCTGAGAATTCCGGGGACAAGGAGGAGACCAGAACCGGAGGAGCGAAGACAGTGGGTGATGTGTTGGGGAGAGAGGAGGTCAGAGAGGTAGGGGGTTGCAGAGGAGTAGAGAGACTTGAAAACAAGAGTGAGGATCTTGAAATCGATCCTCTCTGGGACAGGGAGCCAGTGAAGTCTGGCAAGGACTGGGATAATCGGGGAGCGCAGTTTAGTGCGGGTGAGAACACGGGCAGCAGAGTTCTGAAAGAGCTGAATTTTATGGATTGTGGTGGAGGGGAGACCGGCAAGGAGTGCATTTGCATAGTCCAGCTAAGAGGTGACAAAGGCATGGACCAGAGTTTCAGTAGCTTTTGGGGCAAGGTATTGCCGGAGACGGGCAATAAGTCACAGGTGGAAAAAAGCGGTGCTGGTGAGGGACCGGATATGGGGGAGGAAGGAATGTTGGGGGTCGAACCTGATGCCAAGGTTGCGTACCGGTTCGGAGAGTTTAAGGGGCAGATCAGGTAGGTGGAGTAGGTGAGAACCGTGTGACTGGAGATGATGACGAGAGCCAGAGTATGGCTTCCGTCTTGTCAACATTCAGCTGCAGGAAATTCACACTCATCCAGCTCCTGATGTCTGACAGGCAGGCTGACAGAACATCAGGGGACTGGGGGTCGCAAAGTGAGGTGGAAAAATAGAGTTGGGTGTCATCCGCATACATGTGGAAGTGTGCGCCATGTCTGCGGATTACATCATCAAGAGGGAGCATATATATTAGGAAGAGGAGTATATTATACTGACTATACAGTGCTTTGAAATATCCCACTATTTATATCCTGAACTAAACTCAATGAAAAGCTTTGTACAGTACAATTCTTTACTGATCCACATGAACAAAATATAACAGAAGCGAGTCAGTCAGATCCCTGGGGACTATTGTCCCTGCGAATGCTTTCAACCCCACAGTAAAGGGAACAACACCAGAGAACAACTCCCTTCCGCAACGGATGTAAAGCTGAAGAAACAATTGTTCCAGCAGTCATTGAGGAGAAATAAGTCAGGTTTGTAATTGTACATGATTTATATGCGCTTTGTATTCATCCCCTTGACATGTTCTACAGTTCCCAAGAACTGTTCGTTCTCCCCTCTTTTTATTTAGCTGAAATAGTCTTTTGATGTGTACAACAACAAAATCAACAGAACACCAACCAAATTACATTGACAGGTGCCTTTCACGTCGGGAGGACGTCCCAAGGCGCTGAAAGACAAGACAAGACAGTGGTGTAAAGTGCATTGAGACATCTTCCAGGTGTGAAATTCTTCACGTAAATGTAAACCTAATTATTTTAGATATATTATATATACACACACATCACACACACTTCAGCACAGTGATGGGTTTACACATGTCAGACACTTGGCTACCCCCCCAAAAACATTTTTATATACACATACACACACAGGTATATATTTTACCACATATAACATGAGGATATAACTGTTTTTAACAATTCCTACAGTGCGAATGGGAAAAGCAAACAATCAAGACTGTTGAGCTCACACTAACATTGGCCATTCATTTGGTAATCTGATCTTTACTAGATTATGTTTCCAAGACTTTGATTTAACAAGATCTGAGGGTTAGACAACAATATTTTTGAACTCATCCAAATTATCATCTAAATAGAGTACACTTTTTCCTCGTCCGCTCTGTGCATTACAGAACCAAATGGTTTGTTCTGCAGTTTCCAGCATTGTTTTACTGGCTAGCAACAGTAGCAAGAATAAAAACATCTGTTGCCCACAAATTGGACATAAAGCACAAATTTACGGCTCCCCAGATGGTTGGTAAAGAGTATGTTTAGTGTGAACGTGAGTCATACAGACATGAACAATTCCAGGTTTCGTGGCTTCTGCTGAATTCGCTGATCACAGTGAATGCATCACTGAGGCAATAGAGTTGACCTCAGCACTCACTGGACTGATTGTGAGAGTGCGAGAGAGAAACAATCAAGGTTTCTGCTCCTCATTAGTATTCAGTGTGTGTTCCTGGAAAGTGCATATATGTGGAATTGGGAGGAGATGGGATTGGGCTCAACTGTGATCCTGTTTACAATTGGCATAGATGAACAACTCGGGTGTCGGCCTGGCTCAGTTGATAGCATTCTCACCTCTGAACTTTGTGTTTCGTGCTGACGCACCAACAATTGACTGACCCCAGCAGTCACTGGACAGCGTTGGGGGATGTTGAGCTCACAGTCTAGTCTGACACTCCCAGGAGAGCGCTACATTTTAGGAGGACATTAAACCGAGGTCCCATTTGCCTGTTCAGGTGGATGTTAAAGTTTCTGTGACACTAATCGAAAAGAGAAGGAAGATTCTCCTTGTGCACTTCTGCGTTTGCCTACCAGCTCACACTGTGAAGCATAGAATCATAGAATCATACAGCACAGAAGGAGGCCATTTGGCCTATTGTGTCTGTGCCGGCTCTGAAAAGAGCAATCCAACTCAATCCCACTGGCTGTCTTCTCTCCATAACCCTGCAATCTTGTCCTCACCAAATACCCATCTACTTCTCTCTTAAAAATAGAGGGCTATGTTACGTTGATCATTCAAATTAGCAGTCTTTTCATAGCAGCTTAATAAATAATTTATTAATCATCAGCGCCTTGGGACGTCCTCCCGACATGAAGGGCGCTCTATAAATGTAATTTTCTTGTTGCATTTTAAAAGCATCAATAAAAGTGATTTCCTGTCCCCCTGTTATGAAGGTGTGAAGCTGTTTTATTTTCATCCTCAGTGTCTGGATTCTGTGCTTGGGCAAGTTACTGGGAGGACATTCAGGCCGTGTGGAACTGTACTGCAGCCTGAGACATCACCTAATAGAGTTTGTGCTGATGTAAAACTAAACTGCACACATTTGCACCACTGCATTTTACCACAATCTACTTTTGTTCCACCATATTGTCATACTTACCTCAAGTGATAGTTCCAGTCTACAGCCAGCGTCAACGCCACATTTGAGGTCAAATCTACATTTTGCACACATGACAACTTATAGTGGTATTCATAGGGAAAATACATTTCAAAGCGCTCATCTGTTTTGTTTTGGTATATTTTGCTCTCTGAGTCACAGTCAAGGTGGGATTTTCTACTTAGGACTCTGTGCTTTGATACTTCCTTCCAATGTGAAAGGCGTTATATCAGTGCAAATTGTATTGTACGGTTACATTGACACTTGGACGGATGTCTCACCTGTATTCTGTGCTTGCATAAGTATGTCGGAGTGAATCATTAGGCTTGCTTCAATTTCCTTCATCATAAAACAATTCCCGATCCTGTATATTTTAAGTGATGCATTCGAAACAATGAGTACAATTTAAAGGCATGATTACAGTTCTCTGTACAGTACTCGTGATTCAAAGGGAGGCACCGTTTCATTCAAAATACGTTTCCCACTGAACCACACTTTTTACACAAATGAATTGCTAAATCATCTTTTCATAAGGGTAAATAGGGAACATCCTGACTGCGCTTATGATTAAGTTCGTGCTCTCTCTCATCCCTTCCCAGCAAATGACTTGTGAGTGATTTTTCTTTGTTGGTGACAAACACCTCCATCTTCCTCATTCCCAGTTGAGTTGAATCTGGTCAATAAAGCTGCTGCTGTCATCATTTCCACTGTTGTCTTATATCCCTTGGGGTAAGATGAAGTTCTGACACCTTTTGGGGTATGAATGTCAGCCAATACATGTGAAGATTTCCTCAGTGCTTTCAGGTGTTGACACTGATGTTAGATTACATCAGATTTGTCTGCCACGTGTTCTCTCTCCTTTTATTGGGCGTTAACCTGGCTCGTTCAGCAACTTTCTTGTCTCTGAGTTATGAGGGTGTGGGTTCAAGCCCATTTTGTGACTTTGGACTCACATTATAATAATACTTACATTTGAAATAGCACTTTTCACGTCTTCTAGACGACTCAATGCGCTTCACAGAATATACTGTGAAGTGAATTGACTGTATATTTTGTGGGCGCAATGCAGCAGCCAATTGTGCACAGCAGTCTGGATCAAAGATTTGTTGCAAAGTCTGTTACAGACTTTCTTGAAAATGTCAATGAGGAAGCAGCTCTCAAGGGGCAGTGGTAGAGCTGCAGTTTACAGAGAAGGAGGTTAAAGTGAATTGACTGTACATCTGTGGGTGAAATGCGGCAGCTAATTGTGCACAACAACAACAACAAAATAGCACTTATAAAGCGCCTTTCACGTCGGGAGGATGTCCCAAAGCGCTGAACAGTCGGGTCGGGACCCAAGCGGTGGGGGGAGGGGGTGAGAGGAGGGTCGGGTTGGGGAGAAGGAGAGGGGGAAGAGTTAGTGGGGCAGCCGAAGGCGCAGTCGAAGAGGAAGCTCTTGAGACTGGCCCTGAAGGAGGAAAGGGAGGAAGCGAGGTGGAGGGGCTGCGGGATGGAGTTCCACAGTGTGGGAGCAGAGAGGCTGAAAGCCCGGCCGCCGATGGTTGGGCGATTAGGGCAGTGGATGTGGGCAGGCTGGTAGGGAGACAGTAGGTCAGAGAGATAGGCGGGGGCAAGCCCGTGAATGGCCTTGAAAGTGAGAACAAGGATCTTGAATTTGATCCTCTGGGTGATGGGTAGCCAGTGGAGACGGGCGAGGGTGGGAATGATGTGGTTGCGAAGCCTGATGCGGGAGAGTACACGAGCTGCAGAATTCTGAATGATGTGCAGTCTCTGAAGGGAGGAGCCGGGGAGGCTGATGAGGAGAGAGTTCCCGTAGTCGAGCCTGGAAGTGATAAAGGTGTGGATGAGAGTTTCGGCGGTGTGGGGGGTGAGGTAGTGGTGGAGTCTGGCAATATTGCGGAGATGATGGAAGGCTGTGCTGGTCATGGAGCGGATGTGGGGGAGGAAGGATAGTTCGGTGTCGAACAAGAGGCCCAGATTCCTGATTGGCTTCGAGAGGTGGAGAGAGCAGCCTTGAACGCTGATGTTGTCAGCGCCTGAGGTGCGGAGGCACACAGCAGGTGTCCTACAAATAGTTGTGGATTGAAATGACAAATTTATTATTGTTCGTTTCTTGAGTGATTATTATCAGGCTTGTGGAGAAAGGAAACTTGCCCAAGGGGGGAGGGTGGGGGGCAGCTTGGATCTATTTAAAAAGAGAAGGGAGTTTCTTCTGTTGTTCTGGTCAACACTCCCCTAGATAAAATTTGATCATCCATTGTTAATTATTTTCATTCAATTTATTTGAATAAATAAATTATTTATTCCAATTAAATAAATTTTAATCCAATTATTTGGATTATTTTCTTCAATTTAGTTAGCAGCTAAATGAGCCTAGTTATTACGAATAGTTGGAAACAAACCAACTCTGAATGTAAATATTATTTCATAGGAGTCCTGTAGCTCAATGATTAGAATACTTACCTGGCAAGTGAATGACTTAGGTTTGATTCTCAGTAGGGCGAAACATTGGGCAAGTTTCCTTACTCCACACGTTTGATAATAATCGCTCAAGAGAGAAAAAAAAACTTAATTGGTCATTTCAATCTACTACTGTTTGTGGGACACTGCTGTGCGCAATTGGCTGCCACATTTTGCCCACAAATATACAGTCAATTCACTTTACAGTATATTCTGTGAAGCGCTTTGAAACATCTAGAAGATGTGAAAAGCGCTATATCAAATGCAAGAATTATTATTTATCATTAGAAGTTCCATGAAGCTGATTACTCTTTTCCTGATCTTAACACTGGCAGTTATTTGGAAATGCTAAAAAAAAACTTTGTTTAAGAGCTACATTCATCTGAACACACTCCTGATCACACTGAGGTATTAAAGTATTAAATTAATTCAAATGCAAGGATTCTTAAAAATTATTATTCCCATCTGATTCATTAAAAAAAAATTAAATTAAAGATTACATTCGGCTACATTTCTAAGAATGGCTTTGCACTCTATGCGTTTGCAGAAGTTGGGCATCAATAAGCAAAGCAGAGAAACGTTTGAGTTTCGCTCTCTTTATTCCTCACGGCCATTGACCTTCCTGTGGTCTCATTGCCCTGAAACGGTTCATCTAATTGCCCTGAAACTGAGCTCATCCGCCCGCTTCTACTTTTGATTGTTTGCGAAGGGTATGTATGGTAATGTCATGCAATGGCACAGTTAGTTGGGTTGAAAGCTGCTGCTTTCTGCAATGGTAGATTACGGTTCTGTCCCAACCTTTCTCTGCACACTGATCTCTGGGTCTCAGGTGCTTCCCCATGGAGATACACACTCTTCACTCTCACACTCCTCGTGGTCACTTTCAGAGCTGCGATGGACATTTTGCTCAATATTGTCTTTTTAGGTCAGGCAAGGGTCTGATACACGTTTAACAATTCCAAACCAAACTATGAGTTCCAGACTTATGAATTCTACCCCCCTCACTCCAATGAAAGATTCCCTGTGTCTGGAATGAGTGCACTCTTTCCCCGGAGGGATGCACTCTGGTGAATTCTGGAAAGTATTACGTGCAGGATTGGCAAGAGCCAAGGCTGAGGGAAACCACAAAGGTTTGATTAGGGGTACTGCTGGAGTTTATGATAAATCCTTGCCATTTGATATTGCTCTTTTACACAGTGTTGAGATGTCTCAAAGTGCATCACTGGATACACTGTAGTTTTGTTGTGTATTTTCTGCAAAATATCCCAGGATTCGCTGTGGTTTTCGGCAGCTAAAACTACAGCCAAACCATTTTACAGTAAACCCCATGAAGCACTTTAAGATGCCTCGATGTCTGAAAGCCAATTGAAACCACATACTTGGCCATTCCTTTTATACACAGCTAATATGTTGGTTTCTGTTTTAAGCACTCTTAAGTGTTTTTGTGACAAAGAACCCCAGACTTAACAATCCTCTCCTAGATACGGACGTGTGTGTATTTTTTTATTACTTAATAGTTAGCGACATTCGGGAAGAAAGATTCTTGCCCATGACTGTTATTTAATGATGTTCCACTTATAATAATAATAATCCTTGCATTTGATATTGCACTTTTCACATCTTATCGACGTCTCAAAGCATTTCACAGAATATACTGTAAAGTGAATTGACTGTATATTTGTGGGTGAAACGCAGCAGCCAATTGCGCACAGCAGTGTCGCACAAACACTCGTGGATTGAAATGACCAATTTTTTAATTGTGTTTTTTTTGGGGACAGATTATTATTAGGCGTGTGGAGTAAAGAAATTTGCCTAAGTTTTCGCCCTGATCAGCCTGGATTCGAACACATGTCTCATGCTTGTAAAGGCGAGTGCTCCAACCACTGAGTTACAGGAACTCCACTTACCTTAAAAGCACAGAAGAAGGCAACAAACATAGACTGAGTTGGAAAATCCATTGATGCTCGAATCAGTGTTTATTATTCTGTGAGCCTACCCATGGTCACACAGAACAGGCATTCAGTGAAGGATACAGAGACACCTGTTTGTTCAGCTTCCCTGCAATTACTCATTATCACAAGCTGCTGCTCAAAACCATGAGCGAAATGATGGCACACCAGAGACAAACAGATGTTTACAATTTTACATTTCTGCAGTGAAAAAATGATTCGAGATTAATCCAGATATTTTTGGCCCTCAAAGCTTATTTTTTAAATATTAAAACAGTTGAGTCTAATTGGATTAACAAAAATATTTAAATGTCCACTTGGTGGCTATCGGTGGAACCTCATTTTTGGCAAAACAGCTGCTTAATGAACAGTCACTACACTTCATTGCATCAAGGTGGAACGCGTACATCAGTCCTTCCCTCTCTTGCTTCTTCACTTCAGTAGTTTTAATTGGCCAAGGATGGTGTTTATCAGCGCTACTGAAAAGGACATGCCTTTCTGTTCAAATAATATAACAGAACATTTCCCACATCTCCCTCCAGGTTATCGGATCAGTTGTGCAATATCGGAATCCAGGAGAGTGTAGAATTATAGAATTATACAGCACAGAAGGAGGCCATTTGGCCCATCGTGTCTGTGCCGGCTCTTTGAAATGAACTGTCCAAATCAATCCCACTCCCCCGTCTCTCCCCATAGCCCTGAAAAATTGTCCTCCACAAATAATCCTCTACTTCTCTCTTAAAAGTTGTTATGGAATTGGCTTCCACCACACTTTCATGCAATGCATTCCAGATCTGAACAATTCGCTGTGTGAAAAATGTTCTCCTCACCTGCCTTCTGTTTCTTTTAATAACTATTTTAAAATGATGTCCTTGGGTTACCGGCCCACTTGTCAGTGAAAATAGTTTCTCCTTGTTCACCCTGATAATTTTGAAAACTTGTATAAAGTCTCCTCTTAATCTTCTCTGTCTGCTCCAAGGAGAATAATCCTAGTTTCTCCAACCTCTCCTGGTAACCAAAGTCCCTCATTCCTGGTACCATCCTGGTAAATCTCCTTTGCACCCTCTCCAATGCATTGACATCCTTAAGTGTACTATCCAGAATTGAACACAGTGGTCCCAATACTGACCCCTGGGGAGACACCACTGCACACTTCCCTCCAGTCAGAAAAACAACCGTCTCCAACAAGCCTCCAACTCACAAACATTGAACCCATCAAATGCTCAAAAATGTCTTTTATGTTCCATTGAAACCGATGCAGGAAGGTTTTCTTCGTTTTGTGATATGCCTATAAAGTGGATTTATGGAGAAATGCTGTATAACAATCCTTGCATTTGGTATAACGCCTTATCACCTCTGAAGTGTTTCACAAGATATAATGTAAAATGGAGTGCCCAAATATTGCTGGTCAGGCCTTTGGCTTCTCCGCAACCAACCTTTGAAACTCCATCTCACAGTCCCTTTGCCTCAACCCTCCTTTGCCTCCTTCAAGGCCCATCTCCAGATCCTCCTCTTCAACTGCACCTCCGGTCACCCTCCTATCCTTCTGCTATGCTCAGCACATCTGTCACACAGTACAGTACTGTACTATTATCACTCTCATAGAAGGGTGGGGATGCAAATTTAAATGTACAACGAGAATTCCATCAGCATTCTTCACTGGGCTGTGGATCTCTCGATGACATTATAACAGATAAGGTTTTTTTTCAAAAAATAGCAAACTGGAACTATAGTTGCTGTGCGCAGCACAGTTGCTGTGAAAAAAATCCAGCAAAAATCTATCTTCAATTACCCAAACCATTTTCCATGTGGCAAGACAGCAGATTTCCATTACACAGCACCTGCCACTTAAATCCAGCTCAAAAGAATGATTTTTCTTGCGTGTGGCGAGGCATGACTTGTGGAAGCTAAAAAACATTTCAGCTGTTTAATAAATTGTGTTTTCTTTTTTCATCTCCTCTCGGCAGAAGCGGGTTGCTCTGCTAACCTCTTGTTTACGCTCTAGCGTATAATTAACAACGCTTATCACCTTATGAATTAATTCCCTAATGAGCTGAAGGAAGCAAATTTAGGAAGTGGCAATTGAATTTCGTGGGGAATAAGCAAAAGTACTGATGATAAAATCATAGAATCGTACAGCACAGGAGGAAGCCATTTGGCCCATTGCCCACAAAACATACGATCAATGCACTTTACAGTATGCTCTGCGAAGCGCTTTGAGATGTCTCATGGATGTCCAATGCAATGATGATTATTATTATTATTATCATCGTGCCTCGGTTGGCTCTTTGAAAGAACTATCCTATTAGACCCAATCTCCAAAGCTTTCCCTGCAGCCCTGCAATTTTTTTTCTTCCGTTTCAAATATATATCATATTATTTTTGGAAAGTTATTATTGAATCTGTTTCCACCATCCTTTCAAGCAGTGCCTTCCAGATCGGAACCGCTCTCTGCATTAAAAACAATTCTCTTCATCTCTCCTCCCAATGTGAAAGATGCTCCATAAATGTAATGTTGTTGTTGTTTTAGTTATTATCTTATAAGATATTATTATCTTAAATCTGTGTCCTCTGGTTACCAACCCACCCACCAGAGGAAACAGTTTCTTCCTATTTACTGTATCAAAAACCCTCATAATTTTGAACACCTCTGTTAAATCTCCACTCAACCTTCATAGAATCTGTTTGGAGTTCTGTAGTTCAGTAGTTAGAGCACTTGGCTTGCAAGCGAGAAACCTAGGTACGATTCCCGGCGGGGCGAACCCTTTGGCAAGTTTCCTTACTCCACATGCCTAATAATAATCCCTCAAAAAACAACAACAAAAATAAGTTGGTCACTGTATTCCACGACTGTTTGTGGGACACCATTGTGTGCAATTGGCTGCCATGTTTCGCCCATAAATATATGATCAATTCATTTTGCAGGATATTCTGTGAAGCGCTTAGAGACATCTAGAAGACATGAAAACCCCTATATCAAATGCAAGTATTATTATTATAAATCTATTTTACTTTGTTCAAGCAAATTCTAACATTCCTCAAGTTACTTTCTGGTTAAAATATCATCCCAAATACTGCAATTCCCTGGTCTCCATTCAGCGGACTCTGGCCTGCTCCACGTCCCCCGCCCGAAATGCCCTACCATAGGTGGATGGGCTTTCAGCCTCTCTGCCCCCACTCTCTGGAACTCCATCCCGCAATCTCTTCGCCTCACTTTCTCCCTTTCCTCCTCCAAGGCCGGTCTCAAGGCCTTCCTCTTCGACCGAGCCTTCTGCTGCCCTCCTAACTCTCCCCACTCTCCTACACTCCTTTCCCATACCCCAACCTCCACTCCCTGCTCGGGCCCCGACCTATCTGTTCAGTGCCTTGGGATGTCCTCCCTATGTGAAAGGCGCTCTAAAAAAGTAATTTTGTTGTTGTGGTTGTAGGTTATGGCACACATGAAATGACCTGTTCCCACCACAGGACATTGAGTTTTAATTAAAACATTTTAATTGAAACATTTCTGCTCAAACTAATTCACAGATTCCCAATTGCCCAAATGCTTACATTCAATTTGGAGGGAAGGGCCCACATTGCACAAATTGAGCTTTGGGTGAAGATTATCTCCCGAGGCTAATCTCGCTCGCTCCTTGCGATGGAGCTCAGATGATTTACATGCTCACAATTATTCAATTGGTGGGGAACCTTTCATCAAATGGCTTTCTTAGCTTCCAAAAGGAAACTAGACGGACATCTAAAAAGGAGTAAACTACAGGAGTATGGAGAAAAGGGCAGGTAAATGGGACTGAAAGGAATGCTCTTTAAAAGTGCTGTAAATTTCTAATGGTTGTACGCTTCCTGGAAAACCTAATTGAAATGCCTCTTTGACTTTTGAAGTTAATTGAGCTACAATTTCAGGTTGTCACCTGAGCATTACATTTGGCTTTATTCGACTCTAATCAGCTTTACTCCAATAGTGACATTTACAGGATTTCAACCCTTGGACTCATACTTCCCTCCGACCCCCACCCACACCAAGTTTTACCATCTGTCTCCTCACATAACCTTTCAAATACTGCTTTTAGTCAGACAGTTTTCCCACTCAGGTGAATTATTTTTCTCTAAACTTTGTTCTGTGTTATCTGTTGCTCTGTGGGAGTTGGAACGGAATTTCAATGGTGGCGGGTGGGGGGTTAATCTTTTGATTTTTTATTGATCAGGCTTAACAATTTTGTGTTCAACTTTCCTTCTTGGGTTATCACAAGTTCAAGTTTAACAGCTGTTGCATAATATCTACGCAACTGCGTGCAGTACCAGAGCAATAGCATTTAGGAGTGGAGTGAACAATCCCTTTGAAATAACCATCTTGCAAAGCTGCGCTCTCCTTCAAGCTTTACTGATCTATTCCTGCCACAGTGCATTTAATTTTAATTTAAACATTTTTGCCCAAACGCTTCACAGATTACCAATTGTCCAAGTGACTTATGTTATCCAAAGGATTACTGTTGCTTCACCAATCTGATGAGAAATGGCCTTTGCGATTCATTTCTTTGCATTTCTGGATTTTCCTGGAGCGAGATGCGGTAACAGACAGAGCACAACAATGTTGACGTGGGGCTTCCAAAGCAAGAGAGGGATTCTGTTCCTGAATGCAGTTTATAGTTTAATGGAACTAAAACAAGAAGAACAACTTGCATTCATGCAGATAATGTCTCAGAACGAACTGTGGGGAGCCTAATGCTGAGTTGGGAAGTCAAACCACTAACTTTGATAGTGTCATGTACAGTATCTCTCTTTTCAAACATGACTTCCTTAAACATTGCCTCAACCATCAAACTCTATGTATGAACATGATGCTTGATTTATATGTACACTTCCAATGCTTCAAATGCTCCCAGACTCTGCCCTGTGTTAAGAGCGCTATATAAAGTTGTTGTTGTTGTTGTAAATCAAGGGCACAAAAACAGCCGAAGATAATTCTCCTTCCAATGTTTCTCTATCTTGAGAGCATTCGGCTTTCATTTGATACCTTTCCTTGACAGAACATCTGAGACTGGGAAGGCAGAAAATGGGGACTTAGAATTTTTGCATTTGATATAGTGCCTACAAAGCATATCCCAAGGCTGTATTCTCGGTCCTCCCCACACCCCCACACCAACCCCTCCCCATCATTTTATTATTTACATGCTCCCTCTCAGTGATATCATCTGCAACCATTGGGGTCAACTTCATGTATGCGGACAATTGCCCAAATTTATTTTTCTCCTTCACCTGAGGACTGAAATCCACTAATGTTGTGTTCTCTTGCTAGTCAGACATCAAGGCCTGGATGTGCCCCAAATTTCTGGAGCTGAACTGAACTTTATGCAGTCGGAAACTCCCATCAAAGGCTTTTCATCTACGGCTCCGACTTCTTTAAGCTCCTAAGCCTATCCCGCAGACACACTGAAACTATGCTTAACGTGGACATTAGGTTAAATCCCCAATTGTTCTTCCACTTCTGCCACGTTGCGTGTCTCCGACCATTCCTCACCCCAAAAACCTTCTCCCATTTTACTCCTCGATTTCATTCTCAGTCCCCCAGCTCCATTGGCTGATTGAAAACTTTGCCCCCCTGTGTCCTCACCTGCACCAAAACTCCACATCACCATCACCCCAGTTCTTGCCGGGCTCTACTGGCTTCCTGCTACAAAATGGATCGATTTCCAGATATTTGCACTCACTTCTCCGACCTGCTCACACCCCACTCCTCTACCGCCCTATTTGCTCAGCTGGCTTGGGCATTCTCTCAACCTCTCCACTCCACTGTCACCTTTCAGCAATTCTACCCCAACTCCTTATCCTTCACAATCCCTCCACCTTCTCATCT
This sequence comes from Hydrolagus colliei, assembly GCA_035084275.1. NCBI lineage: Eukaryota > Metazoa > Chordata > Chondrichthyes > Chimaeriformes > Chimaeridae > Hydrolagus > Hydrolagus colliei. The sequence goes on along the minus strand of CM068743.1, from coordinate 31,368,324 downwards.
CCTTACTGTCTTCAGATTGTACCTGAAGACTTTCCTCTTTGATCGTGCCTGTGGTCTATCACACCCCTCCCCACCAAACAAAACATCTCTTAAACTTCAATGTTCCGTAAAGAGCTTCGCCACCTTCTTCCAACCGTGTTTATAGGTGAATTGGGAGGTCAATTTGTACACAGCAATGTCCCATAAAACGTTGTGAAATAATGTGACTATTTCCTTTCATTTGTAGGATTGTTGGCTAGGACACTGGGAGAAGTTCCTTTCCTTTTCAAATAGTGCCACAAGATCTTTCACCTCAAACTGAACATACAGACAGATGTCTCATCTGAAGGACAGTATCCAAGATTATGTAGTGTTGCCCAGCACTGTCAGACTACACCACAAACGCAAAATACATGAAGTAAAAAAATGAGATTTTATAAGGCAATGATAATACTTAATAGAAATGAAGGCTGGGTTGGGCATTCAAAAGGCTAATCTTTGATCTGTCATCAGCTGCCACCAAACAAAAACAGCTGGCGAGGTGGAGTTACATTCTAATTCATAATTCTCAGTAGGATCCAACTTCCCTTTAAATGTAATGCATAATTGTAATGAGATGGAATCTTTTTGAAATACTTATTCGCTTTATGTGTGTTTATGTGTAAGAAAATGCTCTAAGCATAAATTAGCAGTTACCTAACTTTAATTACAGAGCTCTGCCTTTTGTGTGGTGTGTGGAATTCTTCTTGTTATTTATTTTGCTTTTTATGGAGTTAATATCTAGTCTGATAAATTAGGCTATTTCTGCATGTGGCGGATGTTACCAGGTGCATTTAATAACTGCAATTACAAACCATTACATCGGTTAGGTAACGTTACACAAAAACAACATCTGACGCAACAACATAAGAAGCATCTGAATTACCATGTGTGAAAGGAAACAAAATAAATGGCCAAAATTGCTAGCTCTTCTGAAAACAAATGGGGTTCAGGCTAATTGCTGCCAGGTCCCTGATATACACTTGCTAATTGAAGGCCTGTAAAGTCACACAATACAGCTTGATTTGGTTCTATTCACTGCAGGCAGAAGATGCTTATCGTTCGAGTTAGCTGTAATCTGTACTGTAACGGCATTATCAGCATTTGTTTGCTAATTCTCGCAGCAAAAGAACCGCGTTAGCTATGCGTCTCCATAGTTACTCTCCAGTTCATTCATTTACATTGTTCATTTAAAAGTTCTGTGGTAGATGTGAGCATTTCGCGTCATTATTGCACGCTTTGTGTTGGGCTCTGCATTTTCTGTGATGAAAATGCTTTCAAAACAAATGGGTTCCATCGGAATCAGCTATTTAAAAAAAACAAGGGAATTAGATAGGTGAATTAAGATTTCACTTGCAAAAAGCCCAACGTTAATTTGCCCTGTAAAGAGAAAGGTTTTCATTCTTTACTAATAATAATCCCTCCAAAAACCCCCCCAATAATAAATTGGTCATTTTCAATCCATGGCTGTTTGTGGGACTCTGCTGTGTGCAATTGGCTGCTGCGTTTCACCCACAAATATACCGTCAAATCACTTTACAGTATATTTTGTGAAGCGCTTTGAGACGTCTAGAAGATGTGAAAAGCACTTTGTCAAACGCAAGGATTATTATTATTATTTACGTACATCATACCTGTAAAAAGAACACAGGTTCTTCTTGTTTATAATAATTCTTGCATTTCATATCGTGCTTTATCATGTCATTGAGATGCCTAAAAGCTTCACAGAATATATTGTAAAGTGAATTGCCTGTGCATTTAGTGGGTGAAACTCGGCAGTCAATTGCACACAGCAGTGGATTGGGTGACAAAATAATTATTTTTCTTTTATGGAGGGATTATTATATCTGGAACGTGATCTGCCAATCAACTATCGTTTTACTGAAGGGAAAAGGTCTGAAGTAGAATCATAGAATCTTACGGCACAAAAGGAGGCCAGTCGGCTCATCGAGTCTGTGCCGGCTCTTTAAAAACTCTGCAGCTCTCGCCCCATAACTTCGCAAACCCGTCCTCCCCAAATAAATGTCTACCTCTCTTTTAAAAGTTTTACTTGAATTGGTTTGTTGGGAGAGATTTCAATGTTTTTTTTAAAAAAACTTTAGAGCTGCCAGTATACCCAGGAGTAAAGGGGTGCAGATAAGATCTTTATTGCTAGGCAAATGCAGTGTTTTCAGAAGGGGTTATTCACAATATTTTATGTTCAGAAGAAAATACTATAAAGCAAAGACCATGATAAAAATCCCATCCATTATTAACAGGAGTGTAATTCCCTCACATATCGCTCAGATATGAGGATATGATTGTGCGCAGATCATCACAAGTAGTAATCATAATAATCCTTGCATTTGATATAGAGCTTTTCACATTTTATCAATGTCTCAAAGTGCTTCACAAAATATACTGTAAAGTGAATTGACTGTATATTTGTGGGCAAAATATGGCAGCCAATTGAACACAGCAGTGTCCCACAAACAGTCGTGGATTGAAATTACCAATTAAGTATCTTTTTTTTCTCTTGAGGGATTATTTTCAGGCGAATGGAGTAAGGAAACCTCCCCAATGTCTTACCCTGCCGGGAATCGAACCCAGGTCACTCACTTGTCAGGCGAATGTTCTACCCACTGAGCTACAGGACTCCTATGAATAATAGTTGGCACTGCCAACATAAATTTTCCCTCCTCCCCTTTCATTCTGGGGAATGAGATTTCCAATTCAATGTCATTTTGTACCAACTAATTCTAGCCTTCTCTGTGAACTTCCCACCTGCAAATGGACTGAAGATGCCCAAATTCATTTAAATGAGAGCAGGTGAACACTATATTATAATAATAACAATCCTTGCATTTGATATAGCGCTTTCACATCTTATCCACATCTCACAGCACTTCACAGAATATATTGTAAAGTGGATTGACTGTATATTTATGGGCATATTCACTTCATATGAGCCATATCCCTGAGACAAAAAGCCAATGGGGTGAAGTTTTGCAATGCATTAATCAACACAAGGAAGATGTGATGAAATGCCATGATTTTAACTCTATTTACACTTAGTAAAAAAAAATGCAAGGTTTTTCAAATAGGTCTGAGATCAAATTGAGTCTCATATGCATTACTTTCTTTCAACAATTTTTCCCTCAAGAGACTATTTTTGCAAACGTAGAGGTCATAGAATCATCAAAGTTTTCAGCACAAACGGAGGCCATTCGGCCCATTGAGTCTGTGCCAGCTCTGCGAAAAGAGCTATTCAAAGTCAATCCCACTCCTCAGCTCTCTCCCCATAACCCCACAAACCTGTCCTTCAGTATTGGCATTTGTAAGTACTTGTAAGTGGAGCTCCTGTAGCTCAGTGGTTAGAGCATTCGCCTTACAAGCGTGAGACCTTTGTTCGAATCCAGGCAGGTCAGGGTGAAACCTTGGGCAAGTTTCCTTACTCCCACGTCTAATAATAATCCGTCCAAAAAAAACACAATAAAATTGGTCATTTCAATCTACGACTGTTTATACGACACTGCTGTGCACAATTGGCTGCCACGTTTCACCCACAAATGTACAGTCAATTTCCTTTACAGTATATTCTGTGAAGCGCTTTGAGATGTCTAGAAGACATGAAAAGTGCTATATCAAATGCAAGGATTATTATTATTTGTTTGGAAGAACTTCACTCTAACCTGAAATGGCAATATCTGATATTGACACTTTTGGGCAAAATTCCACTTGATTCATCCGTTATAGAACATCACAATTTGGCAAATTTTTAAATGCAGTCTTAATTTTGAATTATCTTAAGAACGACAGAAAACTGACTTTAAAGTTAAGAACTGAATTAATTCAACAATCTGCTAAATTGGGGATGCTCTTAAATGCTACATAAAAGTCTAGACAAAATGCAATTTCTCTCGAGTGCCTAAAATTGATGATTATTCAATTTCCCAGCACTAATGTGTCCTACTGTAAGCATAACAACCTTATATTAAAAATTGAAAAATCTGCATATGAAATTCATCACACAATAATCTGGATTTTGTTTTAATTTCAAAAATGGCAGCTCCAATTAATTATCCCAGTCAATCAGGGACCTTGATAAACGTGCTTTTGTGGGTATCGTCCCAAATTAGAATATTACACGAATACTGTTACTTAATTCGGATATGGATTCATAGAATTTTACAGTGCAGGAGGCCATTCAGCCCATCGAGTCTGCATTAGCTCTCAGAGCAAGGTGTTCATTCAATCCGCCTGCTCTTCCTTATCCCCAACCCCTTCAAGCCTGTCTTTCTAAATGGTAATTTAAAAAATTGTGTTTCTTTGTGTAGTCTGTTTGCGCTAATTCCCTGGATTAGTAAAAAAAACACACGCCTAACTTTGCCAATACAGAACACTGAAGCCATTTTTTGTTTGGACACATGTGGAAACCCATCACTCCGCTCAATTGATTCCAAACCGAAAATTCCATGCGTCCAACCTTTACACAACATTCTGGAGATGGTGATTAGAATGGAACGCAACAACAACAAATTACATTTGTATAGCGCCATTCACGTCTGGAGGACGTCCCAAGGCGCTGGGCAGTCGAATGCATACTGGTGAGCATTGCTCTAAGGTGACATGTTTAGTAACAGAAGTAGTAACAGAAGTTATTAAACATGTCACCTTAGAGCAAGTTCAGCTCCAAGGCGTCATCCCACCACCCCCACACCCACCCACCCAAGAAGGAAGCGATAATCAGAGACAGCGATAAAACAAGGGATGAAAGGAAATATTGGTTCAGTAGCATTTAGGCTCCAGACAAATTTAGACTGAGTTATTAAATCCTGGGCTAGTAAGATTTAGATTCATACAGTAGAGCAAGTTTTATTCTAACGGTTTGTTATGGTCCTGGTGCTAATTATCTAGACAGATTTCACTTAGTGTTATAGGCATATAATGCATATAATGCCCACAACTGTGGAGTCCCGTAGCTCTGTGGTTACAGCATTTGTCTCGCAAGCGAGAGACCTGGGTTCTATTCCTGGCAGGTGGAACATTGGGCAAGTTTCCTTACTCCAACATGCCTCGGGTTAGCTAGCAGTAAATAGGAACAGGGTTGTTAGTTGATTGGTGGATTGTTTTCTGGGGGATGATAAACCTTCAAATAAAAATTTGGCCAATCAATCCATGACTGTTTGTGCGACATTGCTATGCGCAATTGGCTGCTGCATTTTGCCCACAAATATACTATACAGTCAATTTACTTTACAATATATTCTGTGAGGCGCATTGAGACGTCTAGAACACATGAAAAGCGCTATCAAATGCAAAAAGCAGTTTATTATTTGATCTTGTGGGTCACTATGCTACGTATGAGCATTCATTGGATCCTATCTATACATGGTTGTGAAGGTTTCATGATTAATTAATGCCAAGTGACAGCAAATGACATGAGACAATAATAATAATCCTTGCATTTTATATAGTGCTTTTCACATCTTCTAGACACTTCACAGAATATACTGTAAAGTGAATTGACTGTATATATGTGGGCGAAACCCGGCAGCCAATTAAGCACAGCAGTGTCCCACGTGGATTGAAAATGGCGCTGTTCGAAATGCAAAGGGCGATTCTCCTGGTGTGTTGACTGTTCATCTTCCTGAGTAATTGGCCATTTATCTCTTGGCCAGTGAAGGATCATAAGGATGCCTCTCACTATCTCTGCCTGGATCGTGTGAAGCAGCCTGGCTGAAAATGTTGAGAGAAAAGCACCGAAGACACTTCATTTACAGATTAACAACATACTATTGAGGGCTCGAATCCATGCCCTCATTCCCCGTAACCCACTTTACAGCTATGATTTCTGCAGTCCCAACCCCTGTACTACCAAGTCTGACTTTCTCCATATTCCCCCCTCTACCATAGCTCAAAGGTAGCACTCGTCTTCGTAAAAGGTTTGTAGGTTCAAGGCCACATCAGGACTTGTGACTCACATAGTCTGAGCCTGATACTCAAATGCAGTACTGGGCGAATGTTGCATTGTCGGAGGTGCTGTCCTTTCGATGGGACATTAAACTGAAATCCTGTATATATTCAGCTTTATGATCCTATGGCACTATTCAAAGAGAAGGCAGCAACAATCCCACAAAACTAATTGGTCATTCACTTTGTGGCTGTTATGGGACTGTGCACAATAGCATGCCGCGTTCGCTTATAAATAGTCACTTCACAGTAAATCCCGTAAAGCATTTTGGGACATTCTCCTGATGGGAAAGGGACTATACCAAACGCACCTTACTCTCACCGTATATAACTCGCTGAATACCTCAACCTCTCCACTTTCAAGACCTTTCCAAGAACCTACCTGGTTAATTGCAGCTTGTCTCCTCTCTCCCACTGTACTTATCTGCCACCCTCTCACATTCCACGGCATCTCTATAAAAGCAGCTTGAGACATTTAACATTTGAGAGTAAATGGTATCTCACATTGCACGTGAATCAAATGTCTACTTTGAGAGAGGGGTTGAAAGCACTCTGAGCAACTCATAATGTTTTCTAGTTGCTATAGTCACAGACTCTCACCTATTCTGTATCATTTAAATGTTACAATGGCTAGCTCTTTTTGGATCTCATTTGTCTACAAGTTAGTGCGTGAAACACACTTCCGAGCCATCCTCCAGACATGAATGTGCTATATCAAATGCAGATTACTTTTTTTTTACCAACTACATGTGCAGGTGGCAAATACCAGTGACTGCTGTTTAAAACACTTGTAGCAATTCCTTATTCACTGGACATTTCTAATATTGGGTTCCCGTATTGTTAATTCCCAATAACTCTGGCTGCAGTATCTGGATTAGTGCAGTATAATTTCAATAACATACCACAGCATTCAGTGTTCATTGGCATTGCAAATTAAGAGTAAAGAGTGGCCCTATGTCACCTTTCTTTAGTTGCAAAAAGTTTAAATGACTGTTAATAGGTGCTGTTTGTAGTGGAGGAAGAGAAAGGCTTTTAGCATCTGATGAGGTTACAAATGTGACACTAGCAAGTGTGGAATAACAAAGGGCTTGATTTCAAGATCCCCCTATGCTTCAACTGGACATTTTTACAGCACCTATTTATAACAAGAACTACTGGTTGAGAAAAGCATTATATGGATAAATCACTCTGAAGGAATCCATCACCAAGTTTTAGAAGAGGCTCTCGATTAGCTGCTGCACTCTTTTAAGTGACATCGGTAACAAGATGCTGTGATTGGAGGTACCTCCTACTGTTGCATTTTGGTATTAGTGTTGATCCAAATCAATTCTAAGCAGATGCAATTGCTTTGTGTGATGTGAAAGGCAACATAAGTTCTCATAACAAGCAGTAGCAGGTGGCATAAATAACTAGTTTTTTTTTAAAAAATGCTCTGGGAAATAATGCAAGTGCTTGAAGGATGCCAATCACACAACTCACATTGATATAGCACCCTAACTATACAAATGTCATTTTGTTGTGGTTGACATGTAGTGTCAATAGGCTTAACACTGATGGGAGCTTGACACAGAGTTGGGGGTGACGGTGAAAGAGGTCAGAGAAATGTCATGATATTTGATGTGAAGACAAGGCAGAGAGTTCCAGGATTTCGGGCTGAAAGCACGGATGTTGATGGTGGAGCAGAAGGCTGGAGCCAGACAAAATGGTATGCAACGTAGCACAATTTATGAATCTTGTAGTTTATTTCTTACAGTCAAATGACTACCTGACTTTGAGTGTTGAGTAGATCAATCAGAAGAACAGCTGGCTGACCCTCTGTGGCCAGAGGAAGAAAGCTGGAAATTCATATTACTCACAATAGCCACCTCAGTAGTTAAGTGAAATGTTTTGGCTGAACCTTTAAGAAGTTGCCACGGGCATCAACCATGACCATTCAGTACCTTTAAAAATGCGATCTGAAATTGGACCAGCTACCCCAACATACCACTAGACCCAAGTCAATGGTGTGCCACAATGTAGGGATGCGACACAATATCTAGTGAAGATAACCACATGACTAATCAATTTGTGGTAGTATTAGATGTAAAGTATAAAATTTGCAGTGCTATGAAAAGCATAGATTTGGATACAAAAAGGTGAAAATCTCAAATATTCCAGGACAGAACACTCGTTTTTGATATAAGGGGCATAAAGAACTAGAGATGAAATTGAGATTACGGCTCGTGAAGAAATGCAGGTATTACTAGGGTCCAGTAGATTACCAGACTACGAATGGGGGCTGCACAGTGCTAAATTTCTTAAAGCGATAATGTCAAAGGTAATTATTCCCATTGATGTTGGCAATATCCTATTTGTGCATGAGGATTGAACAAATGAGGAATAAGATTTACACTGGTCAATCCTAATCATGACCAATGGGTAATCATGTTCTAATCATGCAATTCCTATATCTGATTTAGAAAAAGAAACTTTAAAATGAAAATAAGCAGAACAATGGAATTACTGAAATTCAAACAAGGACCAATTTACTTTTTCAATATAAGCTTTAGGTCTTGAAAAAGATATATGCTGTAATTTATTTACAAAAGTGGTCCAATAAGTTACCTACAAGGTCATATACCTCCTCAATGCGTTGTAAACCACATAATTTCCCCCAGTTTTTTTTAAAAAAAACTTACCAGCATGGTAAAATGGTGAGTGCTCACATTTCATAATGCTTCAAATACAAAGTACTGTAAATACACAAATTACTTTTCTTTCTAATGTAGCAAGAAAAATAACTGCAACACACAATATAAAATTAAAAAACACAGCTGTTGGTCAACATATAATGCCCTGGGTTTATTTTGTGAGAGTTCTGTCACAATTCCAGGTGGGATTAAAAACTTTTGAGGATAAATATGCCATTGGAGTGGGCATTCAGACTCAGGTACTGACAAAGCACTAGTCGTAGTCTGTTAAGTACCAATCTCTTCACAGAAGAGAGGTCTATTATTTCCAAAGGAAGGCACCCGATATTGTGGCTCTGGCCTTATAGACTTCACAAGAATCTGAAAGTAAAAGCTGGCTGTTTCAGACACTGGAATGATGATACACGTACAGCAACTACTGCATTCATCTCCCTTATCTCCTTGTTGTTTCTTCTCTTTTTCACATGAACAAGTAACAAAGAATGAAGTCTTTGTATACAGGAGCACAAAAACAAGAAAATTACAACTTGAACAGATACAAAAATAACATGAACTGAATGATGAGTGAACTATGAAAAAACTAGGGAAACTGATACAGCTCAGATTTTTTCGTTGAAGGAGGTCCAATTTGTTTAAACTCAAATGAGCGAAAAAAAATCTCTAAGCAGCAACATAGAAAATTAGTGCTAAAATAATTTTGCAGAAGCTACCTTGCTTCTGAAAAAGAGTGACTTCATTTCCAGCTTGTTACTTGCGTTAGAACAAATATAAGTGGAAGATCCCTATGTCTCCATTAAGTAGTTCCATCCCCATTTACAAACTGATGCCTTAATTTTCAAATCTGTATGTATGTCACCATTTTTACATGATACACAGAAACTCAGAGACCCGGAGGGGAACCAAGTATGTTCACCATATACAAAATACCGAGGAGTCCACAGCTACCTAACACATTTACTACAGCACAGGAACCAATGAAGGTACAGTGTACAAAACTGTAAACACAGCACAATAAATAGATAAAACAGCAGGTTCCGCACCATGCACATGATGTGATGACACTTCATCTCTATAGATCTTTCACATCTCACACTCTTACTGGTTGCAATTTTGTTTTTTTTCAAGTGCAAAGCATCACAAATGAACAGTTCAGTATTCAAGTAACGTATATACAAGAGTTTTACAAATATGCAGTACTGTACAGATAATTGCTGTATCATAATTTACAGATGTCAATTCCTATTAGCAGTAACAAAAAAAGCATGAGAGATGTGCATTGCCATCAAGTTCCCAGAGCTACCATGGAAACGCAATGTGCTGCATTCCTCCATCCCTTGCATTCACAACGCTATTGATGCATAGCACCTAAAATGAGTTCCCAAGGCTGCAGATGTCTTTATGGACACTACGTTACTTCCATTGCCACTGTTTTGTCTGCTATACTGTTTAGTGCTGGCTTTTCTGTGTCATGGTTTTCCCTGTGGAACAAAAGAAAGAAGGGTTACTAATTGTGCCATACATTTTCAAATTTACTGATGGTAAAATGTGAAACAGAAACACACACACTAACACATGAATTGAATTATTTGTAATAACTCAACTTTTAAATAGCTTTTATGACAAATGTTAGTTTAAAAACTGGAGTATCATGCAGCCTCTCTCAAAGTGTTTACATGTTTGCAGCAGCCATGCAAGTCTCAGTGTCTTCTCAATTTAAAATGCATACAAACATCCTCCAAGAACTGTACATGACCGAGAAGGCAGCACACAGATTAAGACATACACAACCACAAAAATATGATAAAGCCTGAAGTATTTCTGATAAAATAACTGCTCTGTATGTGGGGGAATGAGATCAATTCAAAGAGCAATTACAACAAAAAATCTTTAACATAGATTTTTTCTTTGAGGTATAAACAATAAAGCAGGTAACAGTTAATTTGGAGACATTCTGAACACACTTGGGAGTGCTGGGATATTATGAGCAGCAAAATCCAAACAATGACTTGTTGAAGCCACAAGAGAACAAAAGCATATGATCCCTGCAATGCCATTCACATAATAAAATGACCATTGTGTGTGAACACTGGCCTCACCAGCTAAAAACAAAAAAAATGTTCTGCGGTTCAATTATCCATAAACATTTGGTAAACAAACAAGAAACAAGTGCTCAGAATAAGCTTCAAATTGGTTTTGAGTTCATGAAAAAATGTAGACGCTGGAAATTTTTAATTAAATCAATTTCTGAAAGAGAAATAAATATAGGTTAGCATTCCTTTATCAGAACAAAACGGATCGATCCCTTTCCAAGTGTAATTTATTTGGGTTCCATCTATATAAGACAACAAAGCTCTATCAATAGTTAATGCCATAGAAGCATGAAATTATTGTAAAATTAAAGGAAGTGGTGTAAATATAGACAAGACATCAGTTAGGCAGCAATTGGGAGTACTGTACGCAGTCTGTCCATCTCATTACAGAGGAAATCAAGAGTTATGGAAAGGGTGTGCACATTGATGATGCCAGAAATTATATTATGAAGATACTGTAGGTTGAAAGTTAAGAGGAGAGTATAATACAAATTCAGAGCAATCATTGAAAAGGGGATCTTAGAAAGGTTTTCACACAGGTTTAGAATAATGCTTGCTTTTTTTAATAGGGTCTTTCACATCAGGATCTACTGTAAAGTGTAGTGAATGTCATTTGCAGGTGAATGCAGATCAATAACAACTTGCACTTATCTATAGTCTGGATAGTGTCTCAGGGCGCTTAACAGTAGTGGAGCCTGATCCCGAGTCGGGGGGGGGGGGGGGGGGGGGGGGGGGGGGGGGGGAGGGAAGTGAAGGTTTTCAGGTAGGGAAGAGGGGGCAAGGCAGAGGGATTGAGGGAGAGTGTCCCAGAGTTTTGTGGGCAATTTATTGGATAAACATTTGAAAAAGAATACAAGATAGAATGGGAAAAGAGCAGGATTTAGCACTGGAAAAATTATTGCTATTGAATAACAGCATTAGTTTTATTTTAGGCTCAATGGGACAAATGATTTCCGCTTATCACACAATTTACTAACAGTTGCTTATACAGAGCTGCCAACCTTTTTTAACAAAAGAAGTACTCCTGAAAGCTAAAAACAGTATTTTGTAGTAAAAAAAGTATTTCCCCCAGAACCTACAGCGTACAGCACTAGGAGTCAGTTGCGATGTTGCAATTAACCAAAGACAGCGCATCTCTCTTAGGATTAAAGTAAATACAGTTAACATGCATTTATTCCCCGTGTGTCTCCATCTCTGTGTAAGTCCGTCAGACAACCCCCCCACCACCCCCACCCCGTGTGTCTCTATCTCTGTGTGAGTCCGTCAGACAAACCACCCCGTGTTGCCCCCCCCCCCCCCCCCCCCCCCCCCCCCCTCCGTCTGATTGCTTGCTGCAGATCCTGGCCCAAACTTACTCCCCCTGTCCCCAAGTATGTTTTCTGTGCTTTTTCTGTGTTTCCCATAGGGCCCTCTGTGTAGAATGCATGTGCCCACGTACTGAGCTTTTTGTTGGGTCAAAAAACGTATTTTACCATGAAAAATCGTTCTGCCATATTTACTTCAATTTACCGTACTAAATACGGCAAAAACGTACTGGCAGCTCTGCTTACCAGTTACAGACAAAAATGGTTTCCGATTTGTATAAATGGGTCTTATATCAAGAAATAATGTTACGAGGTGAAACTAATGTTGCAGTTTGCACTTGTAATGTCAATACACAACATTAATAGAATTTATATAGCACCCTTCATGTGAGGAAGGTCTTCATGCTTGATTTGAAAATGAAGAAGGAGTGGTGGTGGGGGAGGTGGTAGCAGGATTGAGTGTAAGAGTTCTGAAGTTTTGGGACATACACAGAAGATGCTTGATGGATACAGCCAATATTTTATTTCAAGGTGGTGCTAAAAACATTTAAGTGCCTTAATGGATGTAAGTTAGAACTGGAAGGACCTGTGTGAGAATGGGCCTTCTTCCAGAGCTTATGTAGATACTAATATTGGGCAAGTGCTTTATGGGCTATTGTCCAAAGACAATGAACAACGATATTCATCTGCTACATGCATTCTGACACCAAACTTGACTAAGAGTTTGGCTGAAAATCCAGTAGTCATCCATTTTCCAAGATCAGTCTGATTCAAGGTCAATGTTGAGAAATTAAAGTTCAGAACAGGTTTGCCACTTCAAAGACTTATGTAACTTGCAGACAAGGTGCAGACCATTACTGAAGGATATATGTTGAGGTCGCAGGAAGTGCATCAACTGATCACAATTGTTGGATTGGGACTCTTAATAAATTAGAATAATTAGGATTACATGATATTGTTCACAACCAACGGTGAACACTAAAAAGTGTAACTAAAATAAACCTAAGCGACTTAGAAAATACAAATTACTGGGGTAAAATTAGAAATTTGCCAACAAACATCATTTTTTTAAAAATCACCAAGGAAGCAAAATAAAATGGTGTAATTCTAGAACGAGCCTTAAATCCAAGGCCTGCTGGATTGTGTTATTTGTTAAAAAAAATCTGTTTATATGGTTCTCTAAATTTCTATAAATAAGGAAAATAAATTCCCATTGTAAACAACAGTTTTTTTTCTTCATTGTTTTTAACTTCCAAAAATGTGGGTCTCTGGGAGGTAAGGTCACCTCAGACATCACTTTCTGCACGGGCATATTTGCAGACAGCAGCCCCAATATCACTGGAAGTTGGCTAGTTATGCAGTTAAAAGATTGCTGAAACGTAAAATAAATGCCAAAATTATTTGTTAAAAACTGAAATCTAAAAATTGGAAACCGGCAACCCTACAAGTTATGGCTGAGTGAAGATCACTGGGTTTAGATACTGCAAGGATTGATGTATTAATAAGTGCATCAAATTGATGGCCTATTCATTTGTAAGACATTGTGGCCTGCAGCCATTAACCAAACTTCTGAAACCAAGAACCAATACTATGCTTGCGGGTTGGCTTGCTAGGCTTCGAAATTCCTGTGTGTATGCACTAATTCAGTGTGTATATTGTTGCATTAGTCGCACTGTCATAGCAAACACCACAAATGTTTACTGTTCATTGTTAAAAACAGCTACTGTTGTGTCAGCAAAATATACCCCCAGGGCAGGCTTGGGTTACCCTAGGGAAATCACTAATGTTTCTGTGCCATCAATGCGCAGGGACAGTTACTTCCTTCAAAATCTCTTGCTAACAGAATGATGTGCATAAATAATGACTTTAAAAAAATTTACATTGTCAAAGATGCTCTACTTGTAGTTCTATAACCTCCCACCAAGAGTCAAATAACACTGCGTGTTTAAAGCCCCGTAAATTAAAAGCAGAAAAGGTATTCTCCCATACAGTAAGTGACATTTCCTTAATTGTACAATGTATGTATATGTATATATAATTGTTTTAAAACTATTAAGGATAAATTGGCAACGTATATTGAATCACTTGCTCTACGAAAGGATTGGGGAGTCCTGTAGCTCAGTGGTTACAGCATTTGCCTTACAAGCGGGAGAACTGGATTCAATTCCGGGAAGGGTGAAACCTTTACTCCACACTCCTAATAATAATCCCTAAAAAAATGGTAATTTCAACCCACAACTGTTGTGGGACACTGCTGTGTGCAATTTGGCTGCCGTGTTTCGCCCACATATTCACTTTACAGTATATTCTGAGAAGCGCTTTGAGACGTCTAGAAGACGTGAAAAGTGCTATATCAAATGCAAGGATTATTATTATTATTATCATCCTTTATGTAACCTGCACATAAATAATCTAGCTTCGATATAAAATATATCCCTAAACAGGAAGCTGCGTGAACCACCAATAAATCGTAAATTATGTTATTTTCTATTAAAAAAAATTGGCAACTGTCCACTACTTGCTGATTTTATATATTAAAAAAGAAACAAAAAGCATTTACTTGCCTCCCAACCTCCTGCTCCTACCCTTAAAGCTTCCCGAAGTGATGTAGCAAAGTCTCCTTTTATGATTCCTATTTCACCATCTGGGCAGCAACACCACACCTCTATGGCGCTATGAATTGCAGGGCCAGTGTCGTGTATGTGGAGAAACACTTCCTGCAGGTGTGATGTTTAAAGAGTGAGCATCACCATCAGTACCCTTTTATAAAATAATTCAAACCATTACAAAGAATTATGACAAACTTTTTGATATTTTTGTCTGATTTTGTTTTTAAAAAAAGTTTAAACAGTAACTGCCGATGACACATCATTGGGCTCAGAATCTCCTTCAAGACAGAAGCCCAGATAATCACCAACACTTACTGCTGCAAAAAAAAGGGTACTGATTGAGAGAAATGCTAGTTTACCTACCTTCTGAAGTGATCCTGGTTCTTTGAATAATCAACTACCACACAAAATAAACAGGCTATGTGAGAAAGGGGTGGGAGGAAAGAAGGATGGTGAGGGAGAGGATTAAAAATGGCAAAGAGGAAACAAATGTGACTGTTCCATCAGCATCATTCAAGAGCCGCTTAAGCACATGTGCAAAAAGCCCTCGACTGGTGTCAGATCAGTTCTTTTGAGGCAACTCAGCAGCATTATTGTTATAACAAGGCAAGAAATCTAAAGATCAGAAAGCTAAGGTAGCTTTTAAAAGGCTGAATTAAGTCCAAGAATGATGAAGACCACAGCAAAACTAATTGAATATTCTTCAATTTGTACACAAATATCAAACAGTACAAAGTGAAAATAATATTTTAAAAATCCTTGCATTTGATTTAGTTCCATCATCTTTTTTAAACCCAGTATGGAGCACAGAAACAATTTATAAAACATACCAATCTACCACCTATATATACACACAATATTGTTCATTATAATGGGTTTAGCCTAATGCTGTTAAACAAAGTAGACTGGCAAATGTTCCTAGGTTTATCTGTAGAGAACACCAAGGTTCTATAATTTAAACAGGTGAAACAGTCTCCAGAAACATGGCATTTCAAATGGTGTTACCTGTACTTCCTAAAACAAAATTCTGATGAAATTTTAAGCATTAACCAGACTATGCTCCCTACCAAAAACACAAATATCCACTCTGAATACACAAAGCTCACTGACAGCAGAAATGAGAAACCGATGATCATATAAAAAAACTGAAATAAAACCGAAGATGGACAATGAACACCAGTAATTTCCCATATGTCGCAAAATGTGACAAAACTGGATGTTCTGAAACTTAATTTATTATCAAAGGTGAGCAATAGGCTGAAATGACTATTAATTTAACCATCAGTTTGGGACAGATTACAAGAATGGAAAGATTGTATTAAAGTGGACTTCTGGTATTTTACACCATCCACAGACCTACTTGTCCAATAGTTTACTTAGTTAAACTAAGGAACTGAATGAACTTTGAAATGATGTGTAATAAACCACAAACTTTACTACATTTTAGAAGAGGAGTACAAGAGGCCTGGAGTCACTAAATCTGAATAAATAGCAGCATTCCCTATGAAAGCAGGCGGATTATGTAAATGTAATATGAACCATGTGATCAACTGCATTATCAAATTGCTTAAGGTTAATTAAATCTGGTGACCTGGGTACCATTGCAGTAACCCAGCTGAAATACAGGTGTGTACAAAAAGGAATTTAGAAAACGAGTCTTACCTTGGTACTCCATCCATGGAGGAGGACCCTGGGACCTTGGGCACCTGACAATTTGCTGCTGTCGCCAGCTTTAAGGCGGATTGCGGAACTGTGTTTAAAGTCCTAGGTATATGACGTGCATTCAGACTGGTGACAGAATTAACAGTAGCTACTGAGCCAGGTACACCCAGACGAAGGTTATTCCCAAGCAAGAGCTGAGGAGTGGAGGAGTTTGTAGCACTTCCGTGGTGACTCAGAGCACTGTGTGAACTTGCTGTCAGTAAGTTGCTGCAGGGTGGCAGTAAGGCTGAACCCGCTGATGATGACGATGATTGACTGGTTTGTACAAGTGCCGTAGTTGTGGTACTAGTGAGGTGTAAGCTCTTGTATGATCCTAAAAGAAATTAAGGAACAATAGTCAAATACATTTTGGGGAGGGAAATGGTGGGGAAAAGAGGGTTGGGGAGGAAGATACAAAAAAATAACAGCGAATGCTTTTCAGCTTTCATTGGATACATTTACATTTAAGAAGAATAATCATGAATCCTAATGCTGATTCAGATCCTATTTACTTCAGTTCCAATGACTCAAGCAATCTGCAGTAGTGTATGTCAGCTGAATAATATTACCAACTTCCAGTCCTCATCAGCGTTAAATTTATTAATGTAATTTTTGTTTCTGGCTATGTACGAATTACTTTACATTAATCATATTATCTTTAATGAAAGAATAACCACTTCTGAAAGCTGGCTTGCCTTGTAAATAATGGTTTAAATTGTTTTCAAAACTATAACAAAGGCGTTACGAAGCTGACAATTATAGTACATACTGTACTGGTACAAAATGAACATGGCCGCAAATTCTTTAGAATATTAATTAAATGCCCTGATTCTTATTTCAGTTATGAAATCTTGCAATCTATTCAAAAGTTGTTAGTTTTTTTTATAAATTCTAAAACAAAATGTTTAACTTAAATGTCAGCACACAATAAAAAAAACTAGTCTCACCTGAGGCCTGAAGGACACCGTTGATTCCAAGCACTACTTCCTCCTTTGCCTTATATGCCATCAACTGTTCCGATGTCACCAAAGCTGAGGCAGCAAACTGTGCACTAACAGAATCCAACGTTTTTGAAACCGAACCCTACCAAACAAAACCCCATGTGTATCAAATCATTGAAACTTCCAAACACTTTGTAAACATCCTAAACCATCAGAACGTTAAAACAAATGACCAAACTAGGGGGTAAAATGCTTAACAAAATTGATAAATAGGTCAAAAGCACCTGACATGGAGCTCCTCACAACTGGCTATATTTCAGACACATTGAGGAGACACCAAGGAGGGCAACAGCTATCAAGTGGATGGGAATAATTGGCATCTCCATTGAACCTTTCTTGTACATTTATTTGCCAGCCAAGAATAACATTAGAACTGACAGAAGCTTGAAATGTTTGTACCAGGCATTAGAATGAACCTCTCTAGGGACGATCCCCCAGGTTAAGAAAGTTGAAGATGTGCATGTTTTAATAAAAAACTACATTTTTTGATTTATGATTAAATCCTTTAGAAATCCCCAACCTATTCGGCAAAGAATGCTAGGAGTGAAATTTCTCTTTCCACAAAAGGTAACCTCAACATATGCTTATACTGTGATTTTCCCCTTCATATATTTTCTTGGTCACTTGGCAGCAAAGAGGAACTTTATAACCCAACCCTTCAACATCACTTTCATCAATGAATATAGAAAAAATGCATGCTCGTTTCACCACAAAACAGTCACTACACTCAGCAGTAATTACTGCAAAGCACTTTTGAGATACAAGGCATTATACAAATGAGTCCTTTTACTTTTTTTTGAACAGTCACACTATAGTACGCATTACACCATAGCAACTGGAACATGTAGCTTATCGTACTACAGAATATTTGTTTCTAGTCGTCTTCAGAATAATCCAAGTCTACATTTTCAATCATTGGTTCTGTTATTCCTTAAATAAATAATTTATGCTCGCTCCACATTACAATCGGTAAAACTACTGCCTGGTGTCAAATTAAGCCATAGAGATCATGAAAGTTCCAGCTTTGATCGTATGTGCTCAGTTAGCTAATGTCAACTAGAATGATGAATTCCTGGACTGAAAGGAGTGAAAGAATAGCAAAATAAAAGCCATTTTTTTTAGACTCCTGTTCGCAATTCAATGTGTTATGTGCCTGTCTTGATGTTACTTGGGAGTAGTATTGGGCTTTCCCTGTGATATCAACCTATCAAAAGATATGTGTATACCTGCTGCTATATTTACATGTAAAGAAAGACCTCTTGGGTAAGATAACCAGTGAAGGGCCAGCACATGTGGAACTGTACCTCAATAAGAGTTAGCACCTAGTGGAGAGTCATTGAAATTTACTGGAAGGGGGAGGCAGGAAGACGAGAAAAGACAAACTGTAAAAAATGCTTTTTCTAAACGAAGATGGGATTTTAAAATTAAAAATTAATTTATTAAAACTTATTCAAATTTAATATGCTGCAGAAGCGTCATATTTCCAAAATATTTGCTCTTCAGTTAAATTCTAGTTTGTGTAAAATGCAGCATTTTCATGATTTTCATCATAGAGTGAGATGTTATACATTATGTAGATCATTTTAAAGGAAAAATTACACCCAGCGTTTCAACACCTTTATGCTTCCATGACATTTAATATCATTCACATGGTGGGGGGGGGGGAGAGAGAGAGAGGGATACTGCAAAATGAATTGACTACATGTGTGGGCGAAATTTGTATAGAATCCTTCACACAGAGTAACACCTGAACACTATATAATGGTGGGACAGAAGCCGAGCAGGGGTGGGGAGAAGAAAGTGATTTTGGGCATGGCTATGAGGCAGTACTTGAAAACAGAGGGGAAGTGGGTAAGAATTGGAAACCTCAGTCACTGATGGTAGCGTGGGTGAGGCGCATGCAGTCAAGAGGATCAAAGATCAAATTGTGAGGAGATCAGAGATAGGGAGATGCTTGGAGATGAAGGGATTTGTTGGTGAGGACTTCAAAATCAACTCCATGTAAATAAGCCCAAAAAAAAAAATTTAGTTAATAATCCACAACAGTTCAAGTTGTAAACAGGCGAGTAAATGAGTCCCGTTTATAATGATAAATCCTATTTTATGGGTTATTTAATTACCTATTCAATTTCCTGCTAACTGAGAAATTCTATGAATTACAATTCTACGTTAGCAGCAAGAGTGAAAAAAACACTAACTAACTAGACACGTTCTGCCCACTCTTACCTGTGAAGTACTGGAGCCTGAATTACTATGTGCTAGCTGCTGCTGAATCTGTGCAAGCTGTTGTTTCTGCATCAGTACTAGCTGCTGCTGATGTTGCTGGTATTGTTCCGCTGTAAATGCTGAACACAAATTAATTTAAGTTAAATATGATTCCAATTCACGAGCATTGAACACAAGAGCCAGTCTAGTCTTACACAAAAATTTGCAGGCTTGTCTGTAAAATAGCTATGATATTGTAACAGCACTAAATTAATCCTGCCCTCACCTAATGTTTGCTAGGAAAATGACAATTACTGAATTACTGACGTACCACACACTGACGCAAAGATGCAATTTAAATGGCAGGTATTGGCAAGATTTTCTTGAATAAGGGAACAAATAAATTACCAAGTCACCAGTTCACACAAATTCAAGATACCTATCAAGGGAGAGAGGATTGTTGTTTCATATTTCACAAGACAAGCCTGGGCATGGAAGATGATGACAGTGAGTAATCGGGAAGAGAAGGGAGATATTGATTTGACAGTGTTCTAACAAAAAGATGCTTAAACTACCAAAAGAATGTTTACACAAGTCCTGATAACACATTATACAGTGTCCTGATAATCTGTAGAACAAGCAAACAAATGCTAATATAATCTCCTTCAGCAAAGAGTTTTGTTTTAAGCAGTAGCACAATTGTGACTACAAACATATTTGAACTTCAAAAATGCAACTAAACCGATGTCTAGTTTACTCCACAAGTTGGGTCTTTCCTTTGCTCTTTTGGAAAGTTTTGTCTCAGCTGGTAACCTCAGAGTGGCCTCTACACTAATACTGGGATGACAACTTTCCTTTGTAACTAAATGTCTAAATCATTCACTTGTACATCCAAAAAGCACCTTCAGATTATGATTGTCAGAATATTATTTTCCACTATATTGTGAGAGAAAATAAACACAAGTCTCTTTGACAGCTACTTTAGACTTCCTTTTGTAAACTGTGGGGAAGCTTGAAAGACATAGAAGTTTTGGATCGACGGTTAAGTATATTAGCTGCTGCAGAAGCATGCTATAAAGTGTTAAATTTAGATTTCAATAAATTGGTCTTCCCAATGGTGTCTCAATTGCTCCATTAGATTAAGCAGACCAGTAGCATGACCCAAATACAACCCTGAAGTGATGACTATTGTGAATTTTTTTAAACTGCCAATGCATACCTGTTTGGGGATAATTTTTAAAATAAAATTGAAAACTCATATTGTTTGTATTGGGAGACATGTAATCAGTCCAACAATTTAATTTCAGTTGACACACAACGTGTTGTGTGTAAGATGGTTTTGGTAGCTAAATTTAAAAAATACATTGCTGTGTTAAGCAATATTCTGAATATTGTTTCTCTAAATGACACCAACGTTGGTAAAAGTATGAGGTGACATTTGCTGAAATGGCACAATAGATGAGGTTTGGGTAATTTTTGCAGTTTGGTTATTATTTCAGATATCAAATGTTAAGGGTGGCAACTGTGTATGTTATTGTCATGAATTGAATGCACACTGAGGTGTACCAGGATACCAAGAATGTTTCAATATGCAAGTAGCAATTCTGCTGACACAATGATCTAACAAACTTAATTCCCCATGGATCTAGGCACATTAAAATCATCGCAATATGGATTCAGATATATTGCTTAAAATCTACATCCCACCTGAGATGTGGAAACAATGTGCAACAATGATAAATTACATGTCTATACCACCTTTCATTAAACAGTCAGGGACATTTGGACCCGAGCTAGGCGTTAGGGATAAGGAGGGGAGGGTGTGAAGGTGGTTGAAGGGGAGGTTCCTGAGACGTGCCTTGAAGGAGGCAAAGAAGGGAACAATGCAAAGGGACTGTGAGATGGAGTTCCAAAGGGTACGGGCAGAAAGACTGAAGATCCAACCATCGATAGTGGAGCAAGTGAGGATGAGGAGTAGGCCAAAGCAGAGATTGATACGGAGACAGGAAGGAACAAAGCTGTGGCTTTGAAGGTGAGGACGAGGATTTTGAACAATTTCCTCTGGGGGATGGCAAGCCAGTGGGCATGATAGTTTCACGGAACCTGATGTGGGAGGACACAAGCTGCAGAGTTCTGAATGAATGGGGAGGCAGACAAACAGGGCGTTGAGCCTAGATATAATGAATGCATGGATGGGTGCCTCGGAGGCTTGGGGGGGGGGGGGGCAATGGAGATGAGTGATGTTGTGGATGTGGGGCAAGGCAGAACGGATCATGACACGGATTAGCAGTAGAAAGTATAGTTGAGGGTCAAACAAGACTCGAAGGTTCTGGATTGGCTCAGTGAGTGTGGAGTGTACATCTATGGTTCTATGGTTGGTGGTGCTGCCAGCGCCTGAGGTGTGGAGGTCCTGACAGTTGTCAATCAGGAGGACCTCGGTCTTCTTGATATATTTGCATATTACCAGTGTTAAGTAATATAAATAATTATACAGTACCTATTAGCGAATAAAACTGACTGAGTAAATTATTCTGAACATACGTTTTCATGGTTCAACAATATCTGAATCACAACAACAACAACAAAATTACACTTGTATAGTGATATGAAAGGTCATGTCAGGGGGATATCCCACGACGCTGGACAGTCATTGTTTCAGACCTGAGCTGGGATCGGGGAGGAAAAGGGTCGGAATTGGGGTGACCGATGGAACCGTTGAAGAGGAGGGTCTTGAGGCGGGACTTGAAGGAGGCTAGAGAGGGTGTTAGGAGGAGGGACTGTGGGATGGAGTTCCAGAGGTTGAGGACAAAGTGGCTGAAGTCTCGCCTGCCAATGGTGGGGCGAGTAGGTTGGGGAACGTGGAGCAGGCTGGAGCCTGCTGAGCGGAGAGGGCGGGTAGATTGGTAGGGGATTAGGAGGTCGCAGAGGAAGGGGCCATGGAGGGCTTTGAATGTGAAACATCCTCCTCTACCCCCCCACCCGACAACACACACAGCAAATACCTTTCTTTTTCTATTACTCCACACGGACAAATAAGTTACTGCAAAAGTCCAATATGGTGTAGAGGTGCAAAATAATCCTACAAATTGGTCTAGGGGGATTCTCTGCATTTTCTGACCATAGTAACTCAGTTGCATTGGGATATTCTCCATTAGAAGTGCTCACTACCAGGAACACAGCCTTCAAACAAACAGAAAATACAACTTTCAGTATCCAAAGAGAATATTTATACAGTTCAGTTAAAACCTGATGTCTTTCAGTTACTTAGGTAATAACAATATAAATGTTGTAATTTAAATCTCTCCCTACAAGCACAAAAGGAGTATTAAACTAAATACAACACAACATGTAAAATGGATAGCCTAAATGAGTTTAAGGTTGCAATCTAATACGGGGGTTTGGATGAAAGTTATCCAAAACAATTCAGTTACCTTTGTACCGTACAAGGATTTATTTGTACAACTAATACTCTTGGTAACTGACAATGATGACTCAAATGAACAGTATTGTTATTCCAAAAATGCAAAATATTGCAGATGCTGGAAATCTGAAACAAAAACAGAAATCGCTGGGTACACTCAGCGGGTCAGGCAGCATCTATGGAGAAAGGAAAAATGGGTGAACATTTTCGGGTCCATGACCCTTCGTCAGAATGGTGTTATTATTATTCCATCAGTTTGGAGAGGATATAATGGCAGGACACTTATCAAAAGAAACACAATAGCGGTTGATTACAAGCTTCTGAACCAGGAAAATTTAGTACCAGGACAGGTTATGAACGTACACGGGATTGAATTTACTTTGACCAAATCCCTAATGATCTCAACACTCAGGAACAAAAAGTATATCAATTTGATTCCCTAATATAGACTGCAATTTAATGTCAACTGAGCACACGAGTCTTGAAAATGCTGCTCTCACCAAGGAAGGGCAGCAATCTCCACTACAAAAATATAATTTATTACAGTATGTCACTATCTTTTTAAGAAGGGCGGGCAGCCAAGCTGGTGGGCGAGGTAAGATCTCAGTCATCCTCCTCCAACCATTTCAGTTAACTACACTCCTCATTTGTGTGTCATCGGAATTTTTTTATATTGTGCCCCTTATAACAGTCCAGATAATTTATATAACTGAAGAAAATCAATGGTCTCATCACTGACCCATTCAATGATGCTTTGGTTTTCCTCACTCTAATCTGAAAAAAAATGACATCAACCAACTTTCTCTCCATCCAGTCACATTTCAGTTCATGTAGACTGTGTGTCTATATTTTTCAATATATTTTTCAAACCTACGATGCACATCTTATCAAACTGACATACATTTAAAAATGCAGAGGTATTTTCAATAAAAAAAAAAGTATTTGTGCAACTTCAAAACAACTCTTCCAAAGTCTTTCAAAATTACAAAAAGAAAATATATATTTTTAAATGTATTGTGTATAATAACAAGTCAGGGTGAAATATTTATTAAGCAAGACTGCAATTCTCACTGACTACTTTCTACAAACAATGTCTTTAACCAAACCGCTAATTTTTTCTCATCTTGTTTAGAGGACAAATCAACGCAGACTTCCACTACTAATATACCTCTGGCAAGCGAACATCCCAGAGCGAAACCCAAATATTGAGGCTGGGAGTATATGATCTGTAGTCCAAACATTTCAGGCTGTAAGAGACCATGTTATATTAAAATTCAAATGCCAGCTCACACATCACACAACTGAAGTTTGACCTGGAACTTTCTAATACTGCTGCTTTGGGCACTTCTTCTGTTGCTTGCGCTTGCTGAGATATGGTTACTTGACCACAACCACTGAACTAGGTAGGAATATAGCAGAACAGAAATAAACAACCTGTTAAAACTGTTATATTGAGTTGTATTGTTATATTTAATAAAACTGTTAAGATTATATTATTTAGGATTTGCATATCTTAAGAATCTAAAAAATTGCAATACAAACACAGTAAAATAAGACATCCTTGTTCTGTAGTCGACATTTATAATTCATGGTATGAATATTAATTATTGTATCTTCTCCAACATTATAGTTCGCAGTCCAAACTCCAAGTATGATATGACAAATGTTTTGTATACACGGGGCAGCATCTTGGAGCCGCGTATTTTCACAACACCAAAAAAACATCAGATACCCATATAATAGAATCCATATCCACAAAGATCTTACTAAGATATGTCAACTGGTTTGATAACTGGCTTTTATGTTCACTGTAGACAAAAGTATGGTACAAGGTAACAATGAAGCCACGTGCACTTCATTGGATGGTATATAAAAAAAACTAGGGATGTTAGTTGACTCATAAGTTAAAATTGCTCCCAAAGGTGCAAAAATGCAATTAAAACAAACAAGGTGCTGTCATGCATGCCCAATATGATTGAATGTGGATTCCAAGAAAGCACTGAAGCTTCAGTTCTTCAGTATAATAATAATCCTTGCATTTGATATTGCACTTTTCATGTCTTCTAGACCCCTCAAAGCGCTTCACAGAATATACTGTAAAGTGAATTGACTTCAGTATAATTGTGGGTGAAACACGACAGTCAATTGTGCACAGCTGTGTCCCACAAATAGTTGTGGATTGAGTGATCATTCATTTTTTTTTGAGGGATTATTATCAGGCATGTGGAGTAAGGAAATTTGCCCAAGGTCAGGAATGGAACCCAGGTCTCTCGCTTCCAAGGCAAGTGCTCTACTGACTGACCTGCAGGACTCCCGGGTATGTCTGAATGTGATTGGACACAGATATTCTAGGCATAACACAAGACCAAGTAATCACTTGATGTGGTGCGAAGAGCAATGAAGCTCATTTGAACTATCAGAAATGATTAGATAAGCTTTGAGCTCATTAAACCTTAAGAAAAAGTATCAAAGAAGATCTTAGATCAAGGTTATGTCACTTAGTGGGATAAATAAAGCAAACCCATAAAAATATTGAACACAGACCAAAATGGCAAGGCAAGAATCCACAGGTTTGAAGTTGGGAAGGAGATTTTCTGGAAACAGTAGAAGTATTTCTTTACATACGGAGTAATCTACAATAACTGGATAGTATTACAAAGGAAGGATGGATCAAGTTGGAACATTGCACTCTAAGAAACAGCGAGATGCTGTAATCGAAAAGCCAGAGTTGGTATTCAGGAAGGATGAACCCAATGCACATTCTTTTATCTGAACATCTCGTGTGTTCTCTTCAGCCATCTCAAGCTGGAACTGAAGATGCAGAGCTAGGCCGTGAAACAAATAGCTACCTTGTATCACATACATGTATGCCTTCAGAATGCAACATCTGCTATGGAGCACTTTCCCCAAAAAATCAACAAGAGAAAATTTCTTTGAACTCCCCATATTGTACGCAAACTTCATTATATATCAACCTAGCTTTTAAATTACAAACTTCATGATACATTGTGCCAGCATAAGTGTGTAATTTATACTCTAATTTACATTATTCTAATGCTTCTCATTCATTCAGAGTTGTGTCAACTGAATGCATGCTTATCAAACGAGAACAAATCATAATTTTAATTACTCGTGCAGTATAAAAGAATCCAAAATAATTTTTGGAAATAAAATTCTCAATAAAAAGACAGTTCTGGTTTTGCAAGCCATTTTCAAATTTCTTAAGTAATTTCATCATGATTTAAATTTAGTGTCTTGCTCAAATCAAATGTGAACTGCAATAATAGTAATGTCTAAATTGACAAATATATTCATGCTCATCAGAAAAGCAGAAAAGAATCAAGTCAAAGAGAGAACAGAATTCCTTATTATGATTGACATTATCAAACATCAATTAGAGGTGAACTGCAGAAACCTTAATGCACATTCCTGCAACCCTATTTTTGAAAGGAAGTAAAGAGAAAGAAAAAGTGAGCATCACTGGTTGAGCTCGGCAAACACAAAACATTGAAATTATGGAGGGACACCGTTACCTCTGGAGGGGACAAAACAGAATTTAGTACACACTGCGTCTGTGTTAAACACAATCAGGATAACCCTTAGTTAGTGGCACGAGTAGTGGGCATTGAGAACTTTTACAATATCTACTGATATCTTAACGAGTTAAATCAATCAACTAAAAATAATCCCCAAATAGATCCTATAGCCTCGTGAATAATTGGATCTTGCTTTTTAGTTAGACCTAAATACGTTTTTTTTGTTGCATTTTATACATTTCTGATTGTGATAATACTAGTGGTGTATTACATGGTTAAATTTACTAACTGTCCAAATTCATGAAAATCACATGATTAATGGGTTTTCATATTTGTAGTGTAGAGGCACAATATCCTCAATATACAGCATTTCAAACTAAATAACAATGAAAATAATTAACCTTGAATAAGGGTTGTTCTACTAACAATCTAGTACATTTTGTGCAATCAGTTGCTCAATACGGATTTCTTCAGCATGAATTAGGTTAGGTGAAAATGTGT
This sequence comes from Hydrolagus colliei, assembly GCA_035084275.1. Taxonomy (NCBI): domain Eukaryota; kingdom Metazoa; phylum Chordata; class Chondrichthyes; order Chimaeriformes; family Chimaeridae; genus Hydrolagus; species Hydrolagus colliei. Next base: position 31,341,296 of record CM068743.1, on the reverse strand, counting down.
TGCCACTGGCAACCAAGTACAATTTCATCAAGCATTTCTATTCTCCAGTAAACACCAGTACCAAATTTCTGAAATATAATAATAAACTTTAGTTTTGATATAGCGCTTTCTATGTCTTCTAGATGTCTCAAAGCACTTCACAGAATATACAGTGTAAAGTGAACTGACTGTGCATATGTGGGCGAACCGCGGCAGCTAACTGCGCACAGCAGTGTCCCACCGACAGTTGTTGATTGAAATGACCAATTTATTATTGTTTTTTGAGGTATTATGCTTTTGATTTTGACTGCACATGGTTGTTTTCTCACATTATGGTCTTTTTTGACAAGTAAAATTGTCTTCATGAATTTTCTCAGGCACAAGACTGAGGGAGAGGAGGCGGTTTCATCTACCTCCAGGTTCAGGTCTCCAAATAGGCATTACCTAGTTCAGGGATGGCTAAACTGTGGCATGTATAAAATAATTACATGGGCCACATAAAACATTTGCAAGTTAACCACCGCTGACCTACACCAACAATTCCTGCATTGAATGCAGACAAACCTTACTTGTGGAGAGTTGTATTAGAAAGCCAAAGTGCATGGATCAAACTTGCCTTCCTCTTAGTGGAATTATGCCTAACTTTGCACCACACAAAATATATTCTAGCAACAATCTAAGCAATCGTTGCTTTGAAGAGCTGTTAGGAATGATGAACCATTCAACTGCTATGGTGGATGTCCATCAGATTCCCTTTTAAATAATTCTAAAATGACCAAACAAAATAATCAATGTCATGGGTCTAATAACTGCTCTGACACATGTATTTACAATGCAGGTTTCATTACCTGCACTTACAGGTAATATACTGATAGTCATAAAACCGTTTGGAGACTGCTCCTCTAATAACTGGGGGAGATGATTGAATGTATTTCAAAGTATTTTAAATTGTGCATTGAAGCACCCTTACAGCACCATCCTATTTCACAAGAAAACTAGATATAGAATTAATTAAATGAAAGACGGAAAGAATAAAAGTAATTTCCAAAATCTGGGAATATCATTTGAAATAACAAAGAGCTGTATTTAGGGTTATTATTTAGAGTATTTTTTCTTAAAAATCATAAATCGGGATAATGTTTGAACAACAATTCGTGGGACTAACCTGGCCTTTGTGGAAAGGATGCTTTCTGGCTATAATTGTAGCTTGAAGTCAGCAGGCTTACCGTATATCTCCGCATATAAGGCACACTTTTTTTCAGGTAGGAAGATCTCGAAAGTGGGGGGTGCGCCCTATACGCAGGTACAAGCAATTTTGAGCCTCGGAGATACAGTAAACGGGGGGGCGGTCGGTGCCCTGTCAGCCGGGGTTTGGTCAGTGTCCGGCGGGGGTTGGGAGGAGCGGGTGACGGGGCTTCGACCTCGGCCGCCCGGGCAGCAGCAGCGGACTTCAGTGCTGTGCTTACCTTCTGCCGAACCCAGTCTGCCTGCGTCCCTCCCTGCCGCTCTCTCTCCCTGCCTGGCTGCCGACCTGCCTCTCTCCCCCTCTCTCTCCCAGGCTGCCGGCCTGCCTCTCTCCCTCTCTCTCTCCCAGGCTGCCGGCCTGCCTCCCTCCCTCCCTCCCTCCCTGGCTGCCGGCCTGCCTCTCTCTCTCTCTCTCCCTCTCTCTCTCCCTGGCTGCCGGCCTGCCTCTCTCCCTCTCTTTCTCCCAGGCTGCCGGTCTGCCTCTCTCCCTCTCTCTCTCCCAGGCTGCCGGTCTGCCTCTCTCCCTCTCTCTCTCCCAGGCTGCCGGCCTGCCTCTCTCCCTCTCTCTCTCCCAGGCTGCCGGCCTGCCTCTCTCCCGGGCTGCCAGCCTGCCTCTCTCCCTGGCTGCCGGCCTGCCTCTCTCCCGGGCTGCCAGCCTGCCTCTCTCCCAGGCTGCCGGCCTGCCTCTCTCCCTCCCTCTCTCTCCCTGGCTGCCGGCCTGCCTCTCTCCCTCTCTCTCTCCCTGGCTGCCGGCCTGCCTCTCTCCCTCCCTCTCTCTCCCTGGCTGCCGGCCTGCCTCTCTCCCTCTCTCTCTCCCAGGCTGCCGGCCTGCCTCTCTCCCTCTCTCTCTCTCCCTGGCTGCCGGCCTGCCTCTCTCCCTCTCTCTCTCCCAGGCTGCCGGCCTGCCTCTCTCCCTCTCTCTCTCCCAGGCTGCCGGCCTGCCTCTCTCCCTCTCTCTCTCCCAGGCTGCCGGCCTGCCTCTCTCCCTCTCTCTCTCCCACGCTGCCGGCCTGCCTCTCTCCCTCTCTCTCTCCCATGCTGCCGGCCTGTCTCTCTCCCTCCCTCCCTCCCTCCCGGGCTGCCTGCCTCTCTCTCTCCCTACCTACCTGTCTCTCCTCCCTTCTGCCGGCAATATCATTCACCAAGAAAAGGTCAAAAACGGGGGGTGTGCCTTATACGCGGAGATATACGGTACTTTAGGGAAGTGCAACAGTATAGAGACTATGTAGCACTAAGCCAATCATTTTGAGGAACAAAAGCAACTATAAACAGTTTAACAATCATGCTGTGCAGAAAATACAAATTTCACTGGAGAAATTATACTGAACTCAACAGCAATACCAATACAGTAGAATTATTTACAGGTTGGCTGGCTTGAAGCTTACGTACACATACTGTACAAAGACAATGAATAACTTAGGAAAGTGCCAACTTATTAAAACTGTTGCTTACTGCTATTTTACTGCATCACACTTCAAAAATGCCCCCCAAAAGTAATGGATTATTCCTCAAAATGGTGATTGTTCACAGCAAAGTCTGCTGAAAATTAAAAGGAAATGTTTTGCAGAAAATCTAATGTTCACACACGATGTTGCAGGATTTATCTTCCAAAAAGTCGGAATGCCAAAAAGGCGGGGCAGTCCAAAACATTGCTTTTGAGCAGATGAGTAAAGATAAAACTATGAGGGCAGTTTGAGTTCCTGGCTATCTAAACCTAGTAATTGAATTTCATAGACTGCACGGAATGCAAATTCCTGCTGGAAGTAGCTTGATTTGGAACCCAAATTAGGATTCAATCCACTTTGGTGAGAACTCCTTCCACCCTAAAAATCTAAGTTTTTCTCTTCTAATTTCCTCCCCATCATTCTTTTAATTCGTTTTTTACAAACACTTTTCCGCCTTCTACTGGGGTACAGTCTAAAGATGCTGGGCACCTTCAGGTGGCCATTGTGTACATGTAAAGCACTGACATTGAGCATCGGATTGCAACCCTGCATCAAGCTGCTTTTTAAATTAGCCATCTAAGTTAAATCCCTAAGTCATCACATCTGAGTCCAATCATGTCCTCACTCAACCTACACAAGTGCACTTTTCAACGGGAAGTCTCTGGATCGTGATGAAAAGATGAACCCCCCCCCACCCCGAGATATTTCTCTCACTAATCTGGATTGTTTGGGCCTATTGTCATAACCCAAATAATTCCTGGCTAAAAATCACCTGAGTTTATAGGCCTTTAACCTATAAATTTATAGTTGAATTTTTTTTTGCTTATTCCCCAAATACTTTAGAAGACGTAAGGAACGTCAAGAAGAAGATACCAATCTTTGATCTAAGCCTCCATGTTTTTGCAAAATGTACGAAACAATCCGCTTTCCCTCAAAAGAGGGAAACAAAATTAATCTAATATTGATTTCCAATAACATTTTGGAAAACCAAAAGCATTATTAATATTCTGAAAGCATCAGAAATTTTGAGCTTCAAGACACACAAGAACAAAAGAACATACAAATTGCTAGACAAAAGAAGACCAAGGTCCATCCAGTTTACCTTCCACCATCCTGGCAGTCGCGTGCATATGTCATCTTCCAAACTATGTATACTGCACCCCAAGATATTATTTCCAAAATGAAATCTATCTAATTTGCTTTTGGAAGAATCGTCACATTTGTCTTCCAATGGAGCCTGTTCCATACATTTACTACTCACACATTAAAATAGTGTTTCTGTAATTTGTTTAGAATTTTCCACCCTTCAATCGCAGACCATGTCCTGTTGCATCATGTAAGTGCAAAGAAATTACCCCCTTCCCACACTCTTCAATCTCACGCCATGTTTAAAGACACTAAATGCTCATGTATAAATCTTTCTAAAACAAGTCATTACAAAGCATCTTTTCAAAGATTTCCACGTATTAACCTTTAACTTCTATTTCCATCTTGAAGTATGCTAAAACGGAAACCTTGCAGGCTAAAATTATTATACCAGTCTTTACCTTCAAAATACAAAGTGATATCGGGTGCCTGAATTGCACTTCAATCACATTTTTATTAGACAAATTATTGTTGGTGTTATCACAGCACATACCACTAATCTGTGTTGAACCAGTGCCACTGCTTTTGCTGGAGACAGAGGTACTACATGGCTGGGTCCCAGGTTGTGCTGTTACGATTCGATTTATACCCCGATACAGCTTTCGGGAAGACAGTTCATCACGATCATTGTCCTGAAGCGGTGGTGACCGGGGTCTGAAATGCCGCCACCGACATGCTTTAATGTTTTCTAGAATCTGAGTGAGGTCTCTGGAGGGAGAATCCGAGGTATTTGTTTGTGAGGTATTGGCAAATTCATTAAATGGAGAGCGGGGTGGGGAAGAAAGCATCTCAGGATCCAACTGATGAAGAATATGGTCGTTTTCCGTGTGCGTTCGGTCCAATAAAATCCTACAAGGAAAGAGGAATGCAATGAGATTCAAACTATACAACCGAATCCAGGAATTCAAAATTCAGGACACGGACAGCTATTTAAAATAATTTGGACGTATTATCACCCACATTTAAACTTGCCCCCCCCAAAAATCAGCTACTCAAGTAGCAATGCCAGTCAAAACAATAGCATTTACATTGTTCCTTTTAATGTTGTAAGGACATTCCAGGATTCTTAAAAATACTGACATGGCACCTGAACTGGGGATGAGCCTGAATGTGTGGTTAGAGGATTGTGAACAAAGTAAGGGAGGGGACGAGTCAACAGGGAAACCCAGTTTGAGCTTCAGAGAGTAGGGCCAGAAAGGCTGATTGTGGGGCGGAGGTAGCGAACATGAACTCTTATCCACTGAGATTTGTGAAGCCAATGAAGCTAGGTGAGGATGGGGGTGATAAAACTCATGGGAGCCTGTTGAGGGAAAGAACACATACTGCAGAGTTCTAGATCATCTGCAGCTTGTGTAGGATAGTGCTGGGAGTTGGGCAAACAGATGCTTCGTGTACAGCAATGCGTGGATGAGGGAGTAGAGCATAAACTACTAACAGTCTGCTACACCGCTAGACAAATCTTTATTCTAACTTGGGGGTATGTGAACTAAATATAATAATGTGCATAGCACTTTCCATTTTTAATAATTGTTCAATTACAGCTTTCACATTTGAAAGATACCTAGAACAAGGGGCGCTGATTTAAGCCAGAAAGAGAAACTGGTAGCTCAGATTAAAATGATGCAACACAAAAATGATAAAAATGTGGCACCAACCACCCAGAGCAAATGTAAATGGCAAAGTAATAAATTGATAAATAAATTGAAAGATGGAGCAGTGAAAGTAGTTTTTTTTAAAAAAAACTTGACGCCAAAATAAAGACAGATGGCAGCAATAGCCTTTTCTGGCCCTGAACATATCCATGTTCTAATCAGTTACAATTAATTTGTCTGCTTGAGTGCATTATTAATGTCAGCCATGTCATTTTGAGACAGAAACTAGAAGATAAATACCAGGACAAGGAGTAGTACAAAGGCAATCAGTCAAATCGCTTTGGTACTCCAGAAAACACAAATTTCCTTTTTGTGGAAATGTAGTCATATCACAATGCTTTGACCAACAATCCTTTGGACAGAATTTGTCGCTGACTTCAAGACTGTTTGTGGAATAATGCTGTGCAGTAATTGGGTGTGCTGGCATTCACCTACAAATATACATGTCACTAAAGGTTACAATAAATGCTTTAAAGCGCTTTGAGATGTCATCTTTACATTAGGCAAATCCAAGGAATATTATTTTGATAGCTACATATTCAAGCGTTTATGTAACACTACACTAAATATTATACTGTACATCATATAAAGTTTACAGTAGGCCACTTGGGTCATCAAGTCTGTGTTTATCCTCATGTATTTCAATGCTGTAGACACAGCTTCAACCACCATGTGTGCCAAAGCATTCTACATTCCAACAACTAACATAATCATACAGGTGCCAAGATCCACCTCTCCATCAGCAGTGAACAAGTTTACATCACGCCCATTCTATCACCACTAGAGGCCACTTGTCTGCTATATAATCCAGTACATCACAATGCAGTGTTGAGAACCATTTACAGCGCAATCCTATTATAAGCAGAACTAACATCATTTCCTGTTTGCTGCACATGTGCAGAGTACTAAGTGACATCAGCAATGACCTGAGGTTAGCTGGCTTTTACGCTAAAATAGCTGGCATGTGGGTAAATAAGATCTTGTTGTCCAATGTTCATTTGCACAGTAAAATGGCAAGTTATATCAATGTAATATTGACCTAGTCTAACATTTTAGCACAATTGCGCTGTCTGCAGCAAGTAGTGTTATGTTAATTTCCTGAAGCATGTTATAAAGGGCTGCAGTTTGCATATAATATAAATATAAATAAAATAAGCAACTCCCTTTACTTTTTCTGAATTTAGGATTTCAAGGATCAAATGTGTTATACAATCTTTAGATAGATTAGCTAAAATCAAAGTGATTAAGTTTGTAAACTAAACTTAAACATTTTTTTTCTTATAAGTTGTTTAAAAACCCATTAATTACCCACCTTCCACCTCGTCCAACACGCCTTCGTGCAAAACCAATACATCTCCTGGGTACAGTCAACGTCGTGAGGCAGTATCTGTAGCGAACATCTCCTAATCCTCCATCTTCTGGACTACACCAAGGCCAATTACCCATTTGGTCCAAGCGAGGCTATAACGCAAAGAGAATAAATTGGTTCACCTGAGCAAAATCACTACAGCTGTACTTAATTTTCCCAAGATGATTCTTTTAGCTTAATGATGCCCAGCTAAACAGGATAGAACAATTGGTTTTATTGTATTTAAAAATGTCTACACTGATCACCCTCACAAACTGGTACTCTACACCAGGAGTTTAGCTTTAAGTGAATTGGGACATTTTGACTTTTAAAAAAAAATATTGAGCACGAAGGACTAGTTCATGTAAAAAAAATACAATTGGAGCCAAGTTGTTGGGAGTATAACATTGGTGCGATCGTTTATGAACATTTAGACTAAAGTTTATATAAAGAGGATTTTTGATGATTGAGCTGGTCTGAAGAGGAAAAATGCAATAAAAAATGGCTGCTCTGCCGAGAGCATAGTTAGAAAGATCCGATCAATTCTGAAAACATAGGATCAGCGATACAGTGGCAGAATCAATTACTTTCTGTACATGTGAATACACGTCTTGCATCAATCACCACACTACTTATGCAACAGCATCAGACGCAACCACTCTCCGAAACTGCAGAACCAACATAAAAATAGCAGATGCTTAAAAAGTAGCAGCAACTCAAACTTGGGGCTAGATTGAGTCCATGAAACTGCAATATTAAAGCAACATTTGCTGCAAATGGTGGATCATATTAATCAGAAGGTTCACATAAGGCGTGAACTTGTGAATAAGTTACACTTCAGGTAATGCGATCTGGAGATTATTCTTAAGTTATTTCTTTTCATGTGCATACACTTTAAATCTATAGACACTATTTTAAAATCTCTATTAAAGACTATTCCAAGTTTTAATTCTACATAGAAAAGCATGCAGACAACTTTTATTGTTGCTAAAAGTTTATTATTGCTCATATTTGTCATGCAATTTTGTTTTTCTATTTTAAGTGTCCTGTTTGTTCTTTTCATATTAGGCTACCATGGCATCAATAATTTTAACAATTGTATTTTAATAAGATCAACTTATCCCTATCCATTACAGTGTGATTTTAGTACTTGATTTGGCATGCAATTTAAGATTACGAGTCAATTAAAATTACATTCTAGAATTGGCACATTTCTTCTAAAAAATAAAGATTGACAGCTGAAGAAACACACCAAATTTAAAAATCCAAGAAATTGACACACTACAATTTCTGACAAACTAAACTGTCCACTGTGGTTATATTCATGGTCCTGAGTGAATTTAGAAAATGATTTATCTGTAACTGTACAGAATCTTATCATTTAGTTACTTACAGAATAATATTGACATCCTGCTTTCCTTCGAAAAGCAAAAGAGCCGTCAGGGTCATTTTCCTCCTCTGCTTCTGAAGATGCAGAATGGACCTTTAATGAAATAAAAGGACACTGTTAGCTACTGTTACAATAACTTTTCAAATACATATGACATCAGTGACCACAATTACTTATGAAGGGGGCATTTAAATACAATTGATTTATATGTTCTATTAGTTTAAATTATATTTAAATCTATTAATTTAGCTCATGAAATAGTCAATTCACTTTTCAATATATTCCATGAAGCGCTTTGAAACACCTCAACGACATGATAAGGTGCTACAACAAATGCAAAGATTATTATTATTATTCATTATACATACAATTATCTGCACAATATAGATCTGTTCCAACTATTATTGATTAATTTCAAAAATGAGAAATCTTTTCTTTTTATAGCAAAAAATAAAAATAGAATCCAGTTCTTTGATACAAACCTGTGAGAAAGGCTCTTCATCAGAGCTTGGAAAATCATACTGGTTCATGTCCTTTGCATTGAAGACTGGCAGTGCAGCAGGGGTCGTCTGCTGAGGAGCAACAGCAGTTGGTTGCAAGACTTTATGTTTTTTCTTCTCATATTTCCTCTTAGGCCGTATAATTTCCACATTCTCTTGCTGCAACATAATTATAAACAACATTTGACTATCCAGCAGAAAATAAAAAAAAATCATGCACCAGTTATTTTAAATCAAAAACATAACATATTGCACTTGCCACATGTTTAGGTCTACCCAAGGTCTAGATTGTTGGATATTTCTAAAGGAACCCTAAGAAAAATCCCTTTCCCATCATGTTATTACACCCACGAATATACTTGGATACTCTCAGGTTATGAGACTTGAGAGAAAAAGAGGATGTGGAAGATACAACTACTAATAATCCTTGATGGTTGTAGCACAGGGTATGATGAGAGGTGTAGGCATATGGGGTGGCCTTGATAAGGGGAAAGCGTTGCCAGGGGTGAGGCAGATTTCAGCAATTAAAAGGATATCAATGTCGTGTGCAAGATCTTTCTCAGATTCTCTGAATAAGACTCTCTGCTTTAAGCATGACCAGTGAAGGGCAAAAACAAAAATCAAGCAATTTGTGCTACTATGCTTTCAGGCCTTAAAGCAAATGAGACTGTGATTATCTTTGTTCAGTTTTGTGAATACTTCATTAAATTGAATGCGTTTTTGGACAGCTTTTTGTGTAAACTCAACCTCTCTAAAACAATCACGCATACCAATTTTGTATAAATGTATAGCTAAACATAGCTGGGAGTATCTCATAATGTCAAATGCAACTTTATAAAGGGCAAGCTTTGGACCTAATTCAATATCTTGGAAGGATGTTGAGAATAGATTTATTTTAAAAACTTGTTCAAAGACTGCAACATTCCCATAGATCACGTTGCAGCAACAACAACAAAAATTACAATTGGACTTCTAAATATGCAGACAAAATTAAACTGCTATGGTATATGTAGTTTTCCGCCCATTTTTCTAAAGGTAGTATAGACAGAAAATCAAACTGAATTCCACAACTGTGGGATATGTTAAACTAATTTACATTTCAGTTATTTTTTAAAAAGTGCTGGATTTAGATGTAATACTGTACCACAAAGTGAAATATCTACAGTAACAGATATGAAAATTGTCAGGTGTCACTCGATCTTTTGGATTAGCTTTAATGTATTTTTTGCACTCTTTTGCTTGCATAAGTATTAACTCGTGTAACTGAACATTGGGTATGCTTCAATATTACCTGACCCGATTCTTACCTTATTAGCTTTAAATTCTTTAAACTCCATAAACTCTTGATGGTTAAATTGATTGCTATTCGATATTTGAATGATTGGCACGGCGTAAGTAGGCTTTACATGCTGCCGCTGTGCCATTACCTCAGACAAGATCTCACCATTAAAGTCACCCAGACTGTGCCTAAAAAAGTAAAATATACAAATTCAGGGTGAAATAATTGAAACAGAGATTCTGCTGACCAAACGCATATTAATGTCCAGGGCTCGATAAAGTTGTACATTTGCTATGAACAATATTGCTGGTTTAGAGGGTGGTGTATTATAATAATAAGAATCCCAACAATAATTATTGATACTATTAATAATTTATAACAATCAATAATAATTGTAACCCACTTGTGAGAAAACTAATTTTCTTATACCATTGGTGATATTTTGCATAGACTTGTTAAAATAATTCAAATATAAAGAGATGCAGCAAGCTCAACATTGTCAATAGGTTCAAGCCCTCACCTTCCTTGGGTACGTACTTTATACTTGCTTGACAAATTGTGGTTGAACGACACTATAACGTTACATTTATATAGTGCCTTTTACATCTAGAGGACAATGGCTAACTGTTTAAATTTGATTAGTAGTTAAGTTATAAGTGTAAGCGATTAATGCATGACTAATAATTTCAACACAAAGAAATAACAGTCACATAGAGTATCATTCCTCACCCAATACCCCTTAACTTATAGACAAAACATACAGCATTCACTCTAAGTTGTCCCCTTCCTCTAACTTTTACCCCATCTTTAGTAGTTTCTAAAAGTGAAACAGGCAATCTCAGCCAGAACAACAGATGTGTTAAAATAAGCCTCAATGATCCTGAGCTGGTCATTTTTTTCTCTTTAAATTCAGAAGTACTTACACAGCAGGTAACATCTGACTCCAGCAAGAGACAAACCTTCAGAAAAGCATGTGCTTGCTTGCAATTATGACTCGCTAACCTTCTAACTTTTAAAAGATTTCCTCAAAATATTTTAATTATATGATTATATTGTTTCCAAAAAAGTTAATTCAATATATTTTCTTTAAAAACAAGCACAACCTTTTATAAAACACCTTTTTATATTATTACCTTTTCTCTACAATCTCCAGTGTAAGATGTAGTAACTCTCGTTTGCTCTTCTCTCTTCGTTTGATCATTTCTAAAATAGTAACAGCTCGACTCAGATCCCGTCGTAATTTCAGCATCTTTTCATACGAGGCTTCATCGTTTTTACGATTCTGGAGTGGGAAAGTAAAAAGCTCAATATGGACTCTTTTTCCTACTCCCAAATGTTTCATATAATAGCAAAACAAAACCACTCATTATCACCATCCATTGGATAACCAAAACAAATGAGAAGCCATCAAACAGAAAATATTTTAGAAATGTTCTTCCTCCCACCAAGAAATTAAATAAAGCAAGTTCAACTACTATTGAAAAAGATACTTGTATTACAGGTCTTTGCATGTCAAGTAACGCATCTAAAATAAATATCTACTAAATCGAATATACCTTCCTCCACTACATCAAGCAGCAGATTCCACTGCTGGTTTCCTTGATATCTTTATGTGGAGGAAACTGGATTGGAAAGCTTTCAAAAAGCTGTTTACACAGCTTTACAAACAGTCAACATATCAATCCATGTTCTGACAAAAGGTTATAGGCCTGAAACTTTAACTCCTTTCCTCTCTCCACAGATGCTGTCTGACCTGCTGCGTGTTCCCAGAGACTTCTGTGTTTATACCAGAGTTCCAGCATCTGCAGTTCTTTGCCCTTTCTTTATTTATTAATTAATCCGTACATTTAATACAATGCCTACAAAGTTGAAATGTCAAAGTGCTTAAAAGAGAAATTTGGTGCAGTGACTATTTATAGGCAAATGCGATAGCTAATCGGCATATAGTAAGACCTAATAAATAGTGAAGATATGAATAACCAATTTATCCAGAGTAATTTTGGCCAGGACACCAGAGGAAATTCCCATCCCTTTCAGAATAGCATCATAAGATCTAGTTGAAGTTGTTATGAAGGTGTTATGTTGCATAAGATATATGTAGGTAACATTATCAGATTAACTATGCATGAACATCTATTGACAACTGTTGCGAGTTTTTTAAAATTAAAACCGAGGCTAAAGATTATATTCAGCATTCAAATGTAGAACTGCACAAACCTTTCTCGTCTGCATCTTCTCTGTTCGTCTCCGGAAGGCAACATAAGGATCATTGGTACTGGAGCCATCCCGCTTTTCCTGTTTTACAGTGGGAATAAGGGAACAGCCTCTGCAGTTTTTCCTTTTCCGAATCCAATACTCGTAGACTTCCCGAATCAGATCATCATCTTCTTTCAACAGCAGCTTTGCCTCCTGAAGAGTTACTAGCTATCAATACAATTAAAATTCCTGTTAAATGTAAATCAAACTTAAATCTAAATTTTTTTGTGCAGGATGTATTCTAAAGCATGCCAACATAACCCAATCCTTCATATGCTGTACATATATTCATTAGCTCTATTTTCTTTGCACAATATGTCACCATATATTGCTTGCTAAATAAGACAGAAGGCACAACTGCAAACAATACTATATAGTGCAATAAAACCAAAGATTGATAGCTGTTGTTATTTCTCAATTTCTCTATGCCCAGAAAATCAAGTAAGCACTACTTGCTTACTTGATTCTTGCATTGTACTTTAAAAAAACATTGACAGATCCATTCCTGACCAGGTAAATATCACTGTTCATACCTGTTGGCCACTGCCCTTTTCTAAACGGTCAATCATCTCCTCAAACTGTAGAGGTGTGATGTCCATCTTCTTTCTTAGTTTATTCACAAACACTTCATCATCTGAGTCCATATCATAGTCTGGCTGCTCAGCGTCTAAACTAAAAGCTGGGAGAAAATGACAGATAATGAGAAACAGACACATATCCTGGGAAATCAACACAAAAGTCAGTACATATTGCACATTTTAGAGAAAATTCTGATGGTTCCTCATAATGTTTACCTCAAAGGAAGTCCAGAATCTAAGAATAAAAAATTAATTCAGACTTTGGAATTTAGTAAGCACTCACCTAAAAATATTAAGGGTGTTCTCGCTAAGTGTAATTGATACTAAACATAGGAAAAACTGCACCCAATCGGCACTCATTTATCTGATCACCAACTCGCAGAATTGTAATTATTGTATTGTTCCAATAGCTCAAAATGCCCCCAGAACGTGCAATCAGTTTTGAAGAATTAACAAACTAAATGCGTACATTTAGTTTCTTCCTCACTTGTTATGTAGGTACATCATAAATTTTCACATCATTATACTTTACAGAAATTTAATGACAACAGTTTACTGATTCAATTTTCAGTCTTTGCATGTTTCTTATGAAAACATTTTAAGCCTCATTATTACATTTGATAACAGCACCTTATCACGTCGTCAAGAAAACTCCATTTATAAGAGAGACTTCATAACCAGAGCTAAGCTCACTTTAGCAAGCTGTGTGGACCAATTTCAGCAAATATAATGCAGCAGCAATTTCTGCGCTTATACAAATTCAAGCTCATGTAAAGGTTTAGGAAAGGGGTCTCAGATAGTACAGGTAATGCATTTCTGTATTCACATTGTGACGTTGATTTTTGTAATTGTATTGCATTATGCAAGCTTTCTCCACTCTTAATCAAAAACATCAAATCAAAGGATTTTGAGTTTTGTCATATTCAGACGCAATCAAAACCTCTAGAAATCGCTCATTGCCAAGTTATTTAAAGGCTCTTTTCTACTTTGGGACTGGTTGTTCCTGTCCTCCCTGATTTACCAAATCACAGTGCACAATTCAATTACACAAATTAGCGGAATGACACGATTAACATTTTAACTCCATAGCAGGTCAGCATTGGTCTTTGCACAGCCTTCAGCACATGCAGCTGAAAGATCCGTACCCAACTATAGTTTGAGCAAGGTTTTATGCACGTCAAGCAAGTGAAAAAAGAAGATATGGCCAGTCATAACTGCACAATACATCTGATGTAAGTGTGAAGATCTTTAGGCAGGATTTGAAGGTGGGGGAGAGAAGGGGTAAGGCAGAGGGATTCAAAGAGGGTTCCAAAGTTTCGGAGTATAGCAGCTGAAGGCACAGTCACCAAAGTTGTAATTGAGGAAAAAAGGATAAAATAGGAGGCCGGAAGGGGGGTGGCGCAGCAGGTAGTGGAATGTGAGGGTAAGCAGATCGGATTGGTCACAAGCTAATCAGGAGGGCCTCGGTCTTGTTGACGTTCAACTGTAGAAAGTTAGCTCTCATCCCCAGGACTTGATGTCCAACAGGCAGTCTGTCAGGACAGAGTGGTCCTGGAATCGAGGGTGGAAGCAGAGAGAGAGAGTTGGGTGTTATCTGCATGCATATGGAAGTTGACCCCATGACCGAGGATGATGTCACCAAGGGGGAGCACACAGCTGTTGAAAATGAGAGGGCCAAAGACAGAGCCCTTGGGAACGCCGCAGCTGGGGATCAAACTTAACGCCCAAGTTTCGCATGGGTTCGGAGAGGAGGGTTGACGAGTTCAGACCCACAGGAGGAGATGTAGATTCAGGTATCATCTGCGTGACATCACTGTACATGACATGCTGCATATCACTGTACAAAGTAACACACTCGTCTATTTAAAATAAAAATAACAATCTTTGAGCATATGTTAAAAAAAACAAATGAGGGAAACATATGCAATTATAATAATGTGGCCTTCTTTGTTCTAGCCCACGATCCATTTTCCAGGAAATGAGGGTTCTCCCTAATGCCAAAGAGACGGCTCTACCCACAAATTGTTTTTATTTAAAAAAAACTGGCACTGACAGATTTGTTTCTGGCAAAATACACTATATGCTTTGGAGAACCCGCTTTTAGAAGAGATCTCCTGGGTAGTCATTCATCGAATCTGAAACATGTTGTGTGGCAACATACAGTTTGAGAACTATCTGCTCTTAAAGCACCTAATAAGGCCCTGAACCAGTTACATCAAGAAACCAGCACAGGAAATAACTTAAGATGGGATTCCAGGCAGCAACCTATCCCAATTCAATTTCTCAACTTGAATCATAATTCCCCTTGGCTGAAATGTATTTGTTCCAGTCTTCAGACATTACATCTTCTCCCTGCTCCTCTCGAGTCTGACAGCTGCAAAGATGCATATGAGTCACCACAGTAACACCATAGATTTCAACTAATTCCTTAAAAAAATTATAACCCAATACACAATCATTGGGCCATAAGACCACACTTGATTCACTGACACTCAAGCCTATAAACTAGCTGCCACATTTTTCTTTGTGTCATATACTGTAACAGTCAGTATCATCAATTGTCAAATCACCAATGGCCTAGATATGGTTAATTGTCACACATGCAAATAATTTTTCAATAGAATTTACACTTGTTTTATACTCCCAAACTGCTCGCGATTTCTGGCCTGGCCCCAGAGTGAAACATGCTGAAAAACTTTCTCACACCGTGGCATATTTTGAGATGTATCTTGAAAGAGGGAGGGAGGGAGCAAGAGGCATGAACTAGGGAATAGAGTTCCAGAGAGCAGGAGCCACGTGGTTGAATTCCTGCCTGCCGAATGATAAGGCGGATCGAGTCAGTAACATGAAATATACCCATGAATGAAGATATATTTCAATGGGGAACAGGCACAGTCAATAGGAAGTAGTTCTCAAAATATATCAATGAGACATTTTGCACCAAACGGAACTCTCAATAGCAAAATGCCCAACACATAATAGCAAGCACAAACATTTGCAAGCGGATCAACAACAACAACTTCGATTTATATAGCGTCCTCCACGCCAGAAGGCGTCTCAGAGCGCTTCACATTAGCGGGTCCCGGGACCGAGCCAGGAGCAGGGGCAGGAAGGTGACCAAAAGCTCGGTGAATTAGAAAGGTCTTCAACTGTGACCTGAAACTGGGAAGAGAGGGGGCGAGGTGAAGCGAGTGAGGAAGGGAGTTCCAGAGCCTCGGGAAGTAGTGGCTAAAGGCACGGCCGCCGAGGGTGGAGCGGAGGACTCGGGGGACATGGAGGAGGCCAGACCCAGAGGAACGAAGACAGCGGGTGCTGGGTTGCGGGGAGAGAAGATCAGAGAGATAGGGGGGTGCAGAGGAGTGGAGGGATTTGATCTTAATCAGTTTATTTTGTGTAGATCTTATACAATTGCCTTTAACATGTGCCAACATTTTAACATGGCTGAAATGTGCACACTTGACTTCTGAAATTACTTCTGAAAGCTAAAAACAATATTTTGTAGTAAAAAAAAGTATTTTTCCCAGAACTTACTGGTACTGAACGAAAAAATTACAGTGCGAAAAGATGTCTAGTAAAATGGGACTTCAAAACCCCTCGTTAAGCCAAAATTGCGTTAAGTGGGAGGTCCCTACTGTGTTTCCGTCTATGAATTTTTTTTCCCCCAGTAATGCTTTGGGACTAGCCTAGCGCTAACATTTACAGTGTACCAGCGACGGCAGAAGGTAGGTAGCACTGCTATTGAAGGCAGGGAGAGAGAGTTAAAGAGAAAGAGACTGAGACAGAGAGAGACAGAGAGACTGTGAGTGAGATTGTGATAGCCAGAGACTCAAACAGAGAGAGAAAGAGACACACAGAGAGAGAGAGAGATATAGAGAGGGACAGAAAGAGAGAAAGAGAGAGAGTGCGACCCAGACAGAGAGAGGGAAAGAGACACGGAAAGAGAGAGAGAGAGAAAGAGACACAGAGAGAGAGACACACACACAGAGGGAGACCGAGAAAGAGAGAAGGAGAGATAGACAGACAGAGCATGGAATTTCCAAAATACATATTTTAACAAGAAAAATCGTACTGCTGTATTTACTTCAATTTATCGTACTAAATACGGCAAAAACGTATTGTTGGCAGCTCTGCTATAGTGTCCGTGTGCCAATGTTATGATTATTGGATTCCCGCAAGGAAAGGAGCATTCATGTCAGGAGAGTATTCTTACTGGACTTGTCAGAACTTGAAACATCACCTGTGAATTTGAGGTTGAGCAGCTGTAGAATAATTTTGAAAAACTTTATCTTTGTAATAGCAAGTTCAGCAACTAAATAGTTTTATTAACACAAATCCCTAAAATAGTGTTCAGTAATCATGGGTACAAAATGATTGTGTTACTGAATCTCCCAGAACAATAACAAGAAAATTACATTTGCATAGTGTCATTCGTGTCGGGAGGATATCCTAAGGCGCTGAAACAAGGTTAAGAGTATGATCGTGCTCATCGCAGCAGGGCAAACTGCAGAATGCTACAATTAACCTGGGCCCCAGAGATTTTGGGGGGGGTTGGAGATGGGGAAAGAGGGATACAGAAAGGTTTCTCATTTCATGATGCTAGTGATCAATGTGCATGTTTCCTGAACTTGGGTAATTCTTGCATTTGATGCAGTACCTTTAACTTCAGGAAAATGTTTCCAAGCAATTCACAGGATATCCCACATTTCTCCTCCTTTGTTCAAACAGAAATGTTTGTATGTGGAGAATTATTGCTTTGACAAAGTAATAATAGCATGGGAATGAGGAAAAAAGCTGGTTGTGCTCATCAAACCAATTCCACCACAGAACATTGTATATTCCTACTACCTATTATTACATCTCCTAATCTCACTTTCCCTCCTTTTCACCACGTATTACAAACAAGCCAAAGTTATGACACTCATCTTCAATTAGCCCTGGTGTTGAAGATTATTATACAAGTGAAATGTCACTCCGTAATTATCTTAATTTTAGTGGTTGCTGCACCCGGGCTCAATGGTTGGGACAAAGTTCATATTAGATTTTTCCAGGTTACAGCATTCGAATGGGATACTGTCTTTAATCTTTCTTTTGTTAAGCAACAAGCATAGTTTTCATTTAGATTGCATCATTAAATGTACCACAGAGTATTTAATAGTGATTTGGCTTTACGGTCAAAGAGGTCAGGTATGATTTGAAGAAGGCAGAGATGGAGCAATCCTAAGGAGTTGAGGGAAGGAGTCCCAGAGATTTAGAGTATAATAGCTGAAAGCACAGCCATCAATGGTACAGGATGAGGGAGTAGACCTGTGCCACATAAGTAAAGATAGTAAGGTTTGAACAAATTGGAGAGGTAGGGAGGTGCCAGGGTATGAAGAGACTGGGATGAGCATCTTGAAATGCACTAGGTTTATTTAGTTGTAGAGTGGTAGTACTGTGCTATTTATGTTTTATATAGGATGGGGGAGGGGTGGGGGGAGAGGGAGAGAGAAGCGCAGCAAAAAAAACGGTATAAAAAAAAATGTTTCGGAACCCCTCACTTAGATTCCTTTCATACTCTTGAACACTAACTAATTCCCTTGAAATTCTTGAGGCACATTTTGAAAGTTTAGCCTTCAACCGTACACTTCCATCCTTTATAAATTCACACTGCACTTTCTCCCGTCAATATGGCATATCCATGTTGAATCGCTGAAATCACGCCAACTTCCCAATGAATCTTCACTATTAACATTTTTAATAGAAATTTATATTGCACATTTCAAGTCAGGGGGATATAACCAATAATTCAATCTCCATTTCACCCCCTCCTGCTCTACCTCCGGTGACTTCTCCTCCCTTCTCACCTCCCTGAATCTCCCTGTCCACATCCACTCTGCCACCCACATCTATGGCCACCCGCTTGTCTGGTGATCACCCGGGGCCTCACCGTTTTGGACATTACCATCAATGACAAAGCTATCTCAGACCACCACTTCATCTCCCTTATACCCCTTCCCCCTACTCAATCGTCTACCATCACCTACCGCCCGTGGAAAAAAATCTTCCCTCTCCTGCCCTAGAGTTGCCTGAACTCCTACCCCTCTGGTCCTCATTAACTGACCTACCCTCCTCGCTCTCTTTTCTCCACAGATCCCTCTCCTCCATCCTTGCTCCCCTCACCTTCTGACCACCTCTTACTTCCATAAATTCCCTTGGTACACCAGCCATCTCCGAACCTTCAAGGCGCAAGTGCGAGCTGCTCAATGTGCCTGGTACAAATCCAAACTTATGGTCCATCGGCAGATTTGGCTGGATCACACTAAGACCTACTGCTCCGCCCTTGCCTCCGCCAAGTCTTCCTACTACTCCAAGTTAATCTTGGGAGGCCAAGGGTAACCCCAGGCTTCTCTTCTCCACCACAAACAGTCTCCTCCATCCACCCTTCCATACTTCACACATCCTATCCTCCAACTCCAATTGTGAGGAGATGCTGAACTTCCCCAAATCTAAAATTATGGGGATATGTTCAGCCACCTCTACCCCGTCCACCACTACCCCTCCCTCAGGATCCACCCCCTCCCACCCTCCATTACACAACTCTGATCCTATCTTTTCTCCCGCCCTCTCTGCTTCCAGCTCAATCTTCATGGATCTGCCCTCACCTGGTTCGACTCCTACATTTCTCACTGTCACGCCACCAACATTTTCCTTCCAGCCCCTGCACTGTCACCTGTGGCATCCCCCAGGGCTCTGTCCTTGACCCCCTACTTTTCAATATCTACATGCTCCCCCTTAGTGACATCATCTGCAGACACAGCATCAACTTCCACATGCATACAGATGACACCCAACTGTATCTTTCTGCCTCTACTCTTGACTTCAGGACCACTGCTGTCCTGACAGACTGCCTGTCAGACATCAAGTCCTGGATGAGTGCTAACTGAACGTCAACAAGACTGAGGTTACCCTGATTGGCTCACGCCAGTGCCTTCATGCATTAGGCACTGGCAGCATCAACCTCCATGGTTGCACACTCAAACCTTACCAAGCCAGTCAGGAACCTAGGTGTCTTGTTCGATCCTCAACTGTCTTTCTTCCCCCATATCCAAGCTATAATCTGCCTTCCATCACCTCCGCAATATTGCCCAACTCTGCCACGACCTCACTCCTCAGGTGACTGAAACCCTCATTTATGCCTCCATCACATCCAGGCTAGACTATGCCAATGCCCTACTTGGCCTTCCCAATTCCTCCCTTCATAGGCTTCAGACAATCCAACTATGTGGCCCATGTCCTCTACCGCACCAAGCTTCATGACTTCATCTCCCACCATCCTCACCTTACTCCATTGGCTCCCCATCCCCAAGAGGATTAATTCAAGATCCTGGCCTTCACATTCAAAGCCTGCCACGGCCTCGCCCCACCCTACCTAACCCCCTAACCCGCCCCCTCCGCTCAGCACGCTCTGGCCTGTTCCATGTCCCTGACCCAACCGCCCCACCAATGGTGGGCGAACCTTCAGACACTCTGCCCCTAATCTCTGGAACTCCATCCCGCAGTCCCTCTGCCTCAACCTGGCCTCCTTCAAGTCCTGCCTCAAGACCCTCAACAATCCCATCAGTCACCCCAAATCTGTCCCTTTCCCTCCACCTGTCTCTGACCGTAGCTCAGGTCTGAAACAATGACTGTCCAGCGCCCTGAGATGTCCTGATGTGAAAGGCGCTATACAAGTGTAATTTTGTTGTTGTTGTTAACCATGCTTTGTAACTGCAACCAGCGTTTAGTGGACATCAGTAACACAAGGGAAGGATTAAGGGAGAAAAATGGAAATCGTTCAGTTTGCCAGATATGAGCTTTCTATTTACCTTTACTTAAAAGTCCTGTATACATGCACTTCACCATAAGAATTCTTGCATTTGGGTGCAAGAGCACACAAGTGTTATCACGTCGGAAGGACATCTCAAGATTTACTGTTCTGTTTGGTACTTACGCTGGATGTGAATAAGCTGCTTTGGCATCTTGAATTCTCCACTGTAGACCGATTCATAGTAAGCAATGTTACTCTCCGCCTCTGGGACAGGAATAACCATATTATCCCGTTTCTCTCCATAAACCTGTTGTGCTGAAATTGCCCTCTGAAGATGGTGTTCCTAAAGAAGTTAAAAACTTTGTTAAAAATACATTTGTGTGAGGTTAGAAAACAGTACAGTACTTTCATAATTCTTAAAATCTGCTTGTGCAAATTAAAAATCATAATAGCTTTCATCAACATTAAATGAATTATGCTAAACAATTAATGGGCAAAATATAAAAATATTAATTTAATAAATCAAACATCTTTGGATACCATTTCAAAATTGCTAACACAACTCGATGTTTTAACTTGTTAAAAGCTTGAATTTACCAAGTTAGGTACTGCTAAAAGTTTGAAAGAATGAATGAATGAACGAATTAAGCATAATACAGTAAAAGCCCGTTTATCCAGCACCCTCAGGACCTGGCCAATGCCGGTTAAAGCACGTACCGGATATTCGGCCGAAAATACAAAAAATGTTTTTTAATTTTAAAAAACACATTGTGCCAGATAGGTTCCGGTTAATCAAATGGGGACCTTTTTTTTGAGGTGCCGGTTATACAGAAGTTACTGTTGATTTGGGCACGGATAAACGAGCTTTTACTGTACTGTACTAAGAAGGAGAGGTTACACTTAGTTAATCCACCAGTCAGACAATCAAATTAAGTTTCTTAAATTGGTGCCTGTGCCCATTATCCTACTCAGCCATGTACATGCAGCTAAAGGGTGGACTGTTTATCAATGGTTTATTTGTGGATTTATAAACTAAGCACCTAGCCACTCCTTTAATTACATAATAAATCATTTGATGTAACAGTTCAGAACTGATTATTTTAAACTATCCTAGATCAAGGAAAGACAATTAGACAATGCCCGTAAGCATCACTGCATCATGATCATCATAGTATTAAAGCGAAAGTGCTGCCCTTTCTAATAATTGAGAAATAAAGATTTAGTTGCAACAGTGTTCATTAATGTTTCCAAATAATGGGAGTGCTTTATGTATTCCAGACAACAGTACAGTTAGACCCCGCTTGACATCCTAGTTTGGTTCTTGCAAAGTGCGACTTTAAGCAAAAAGACATTAAGCAAACACACGTTTCCCTTAGGAATGAATCTAAAAACTGGAGTTAGGTTATTTTGGACATTTTTTGTCAAAATGTTCGGGGGAAAAACACATTTATTCGCTCCCCGACTGCCTGCCCAGCTCACTCACTCGCTCCCTGACTACCTGCCCAGCTCACTCACTCGCTCCCTGACTACCTGCCCAGCTCACTCACTCGCTGCCGGTCTCACTCGCTGTCGGCCTAGCTCACTCGCAAGTCGTAGCGCCGTCGTGCCCCCTTTCCACCCACGCGAACATCGCAACGTTAAATGAATATATGTTCCCAATGTATCAGCAACGTAATAACGAAATAACGTTAAGTGGGGGTCTACCTATACTGCTAACATTTCAAAAACAGTAAGGGTAACCAAAGATGGTAAGTTAGTTCAGTAGTTTACTTTCTTTGATAACACAGACTTAGATATTACATTTCCCTAAAGAGTAAATAGTTGCACAGTGAGTCAACAGAAATTCATATAATAAACTCAACTAAAATGATATTACCCAATCACTGCCAAGCACCTAAAGGGGAGAAAGTACTTTGTGTCCTTAAGTTCTCTCCACAGCCCTGCTATTTCAGATAGAGATAAGTATTGTACTTTGATACAGAAAGTACTTTCCCTAAAGTTCACTTGTCTGAACTCCGGAAGACCTGAAGCAAATATTCAAACACAAACCACAGGCTATACCAGAAGACCTCAGAGAATAAGTAACTGCACAACATCTTGCACAATATCTTGCACAACATGGAAGATAACCAGACAGATAACATAAACATCACAACAGTTGGCACTGACTGGGAGCTACATAGCAAAAACCCAGCTTGTTTGGGTATTCCATAAACCACGACATAACTTGCAATTAATAAAACTCATTGTTAACGTAAGCAACCTTTAATAAACTGTAGACAAATTTCCAGTGGAATGATTATTGTAAAGTGGGGGAATATGCATTAGAATTGAAAAGAATATTGTTTAGAGCATTGTGTAGAAGGGCGTGTGTTCATTAATAGAAGAATCATCCTAAATCATGATTGTTTATGTATGTGTGGGGGAGAGATGAAGAGAAAAGAGAAAGGTAACTGAAAGTGCAGTCAAAGAAGTAGGTCTTGAGACAAACCACGCATGTCTTTGAAAAAATTCATAAAGACAACATTGAGTCAAGTTATCAAAATAGTCTCCAGTCTGTTTTGGGTTGTCGCTGCCATCACTTTCTGTGCTTGCATGGGAGTTTTCGGTCATTGACACTTTCTGTGCAGTAAACTGTCCCATCCCACAATTCAGGTATATGGCCGATCTACTCTTCATCCTAAATGGATGTTTGGGGGATTAACGTAAGTCACGAGGGAAGAATTCCTACAACAATTATGGCCTATATCAATTGCACAATGATTGAGGAAAATGTTCAACTAAAAAAATCAGATCTAATTTTAAACTTCAATCTGTTTAAATCAATTTAGTACTGTTGATAACAGTTTCATATCGATGGAACAATACCCAACATAATGCAGCAAATCCAGCAAAGAATCAGGACAGATTTTTTTCCTGAAAAATAAAATAGCAGAACTGGCGGGGGGAGGGAGGAGAGAAGAGGAAAAAGGTCCAGGGAAACAAAAAGTGGCCCTAAAAATTCAAATCCCCAAATAAAAATAGATTAAAATAAAAATTCTAGCTATATGTCAGTTTTGCCACTTATATGATCATAATGCAGTTGGTGGAGTTTTATAAATTCAACATCACATTTAAGCCAATTAACTCAATTTTTAAATTTTCCGAATGGCTATTTCAGTTACTTATCTTACCACTCAGTATTTTTTAAGCCTGGTTTTTGAGACGATGTCTAAGGGGCAGTTTCATAGATTGAAGCCATATTCCTAGGGACTTCATTTTCTACAAATAGCTATTCCAATTACAAAACAATGGGCTACAATTGCAGTGATTATAATTTTAAATAAGCTATTCCAAAAGGCAGGTGGAGGAAAATAAATAACGATTAGTGTTATGTTTAGCTATTCAAGACAGTTGTCATTAACGTCCATTACATTTTACTAGTATGTTAAGTACTCAAGTATGTGTGAATGCACACAATGGGAATAGAGAAGGAAGCAGAGCAATGTAAAGAAAAAATAGAAAAAAGTTCCTAAATAACAGAATCATATTCTATGCCTTTCAATTTTTTTGAGTATATGCCAGTTCTCTCTTGAACTGCTAAAATTATCTTCCTTTGCAAGCAGTCTCTTCCCAAAAAAACAATAAGTGGTCATTTCAATACTCGACTCTTTGTGGGACACTGCTGTGCGCAATTGGCTGCCAAGTTTCACCCACAAATATACAGTCAATTCACTTTACAGTATATTCTGTGGGACATCTGGAGGATGTGAAAAACACTATATCAAATGCAAGGATTATTATTTTAAAAAAGATCAAAACAATAGTACTGTCTCAAAAACCTTGAAATAAGTAAACTGCATGAATGAAAAACAATTTTTAATATTCTTATTACATATTCACCATTCTGTAGATGAATCAAATTTGTCAGTTTACCTATCTTCTTCTGAGTTTGGAGTTCATGCCTCTTATAAAGTTTGATAATGAACATGTTTTTCTATACCTTTAAGTCTTGAAATAAATTTCTGAGAACATTCCCTACTTTAGGCTTATTTGTAAATCAGAAACATAATATCCAGCTCCCGTTGATGTACAGTCTCTAATGGAAATATTTCCCAATTGTAATTCACTGACTATACAGTAGTTCAAATTGGACCTAATTAGTGCTGTATCCAAATTTCATCATATCCTGTGACATTTGTTTGTTCCTTTCAAGACTTTCAAGATCATATTAGCAATCTTTTCTGCTTCCATAAACTGTACAGACAATTTCACCAAATCTGTACACCAAATCCAAACTCTCTCACTGTGTAGAAGCAAACATGTAATATATTTGCTCAGCAAATGTTTTAATCTATAAACAGTTAAAATATTAAGATGTCAGCCTGGTTTCATTCAGCATAGATTACTAGCACCCAGCAGTACTCAAATTACACCAAGCTGTAATTTTGTCAATGCACACCCTATATTGTAGTATATTTAGTCACTGAATTAAATTATATTCAGAGAAGATTTACTAGGATGATACCTGGGAGGAATAGTTTCGCCTTTGAATGGAGACTGAAGGAACTTGGACTTTTGGAAGGGCATGGGGAAAAGGGCCAATAAATGGGTCTGAAAATATTGCTATTGAGTAGGGGTGTCAAACATATGGCAGACCACTGTGGTCCATCGGGTAACATTTGGCGACACGTTCATCAGTTTCTAAAATCTATAGTACATTGGAATTTTTCTTTAAAAAAACCCCCTCTTTTTAAGACATACTGTATATCCATGCATTCTTCACTGCATAAACAGCATTCACATTAAGCCAATGACATTCACAAAGTTAATAAAAATAATCAATCAGAATGAATTTGCTCATTACATATAATTTGCATTGAGAAAAGATAAATTTCATTGTGGAGCTAAATGGCAGCCAGTCAGTAATTCTTGTTTCAATTATGTTAAAAACGCTGTATTTTGGAATTTAAATTGAGACTTAGCCTGCATACGTTGTTTAAATGAGTAGGAATTGTGCAATGGGGTAATATTTCATGCAAATTTATATATTTGAGCAAATACACACAACCGCTAGAGACATTATCAGAACAGTATATTATGTATAACTTTTTTACGGTGCAGCCTACTAAGTGAACAGTGTTCATTTTAATTGTCCTTGTGGTCAGATAAGTTTGGTTCAGCACAGACTCGATTGGTCAAATGACCGCCTTCTGCACTGTAAATTTCTATGCTTTTAAACAATCCTATGGTTTTAGTCCTTGCATTTGATAAAGAGCTTTTCACATCTTCTGGTCTGGAGGTCTCAAACGCTTCACAGAATATACTGGAAACAACAACAACAACAATTTACATTTATGGAGCGCCTTTCACGTCGGGAGGACGTCCCAAGGCGCTGAACAAGAGGCATGTGAACCGAGCTGGGAGGGGAGTGTTTGGGAAGGGGTGAAACACGAAGGGGAGGTAAAAGAGTTCGGGGTGGAACAAAAGGCACGATCGAAGAGGAAAGTCTTCAAATCGGCCTTGAAAGAGGAAAGGGAAGAGGCGAAACGGAGGGATTGAGGGACAGCATTCCATAAAGTGGGAGCGGAGAAACTGAAGGCCCGGCCTCCGATGGTGGGGCGGTTTGGGTGGGGGGCTTGGAGCAGGCCAAGTCCTGTTGAACGGAGGGTCCGGGTGGGTGTGTAGGGGGAGAGTAGATTGGTTAGGTAGGATGGGGCAAGGCCGTGTAAGGCCTTGTAGGTGAGGACGAGGATCTTAAACTCGATCCTCTGGAGGATGGGGAGCCAGTGGAGACGGGCGAGGGTGGGAGTTATGTGGTCACGGAGGCGGGTGCGGGATAGTTCACGGACTGCAGAGTTTTGAATGGCCTGCAGCCTATGAATGGAGGAACTGGGGAGGCCGACTAGGAGAGAATTTCCGTAATCCAGCCGTGAGGTGATGTATGCATGCACGAGTGTTTCGGCAGCGCGGGGGGTAAGATAGTTGTGGAGCCTGGCAATGTTGCGCAGATGGAAATAGGCGGTGCCGGTCAAGGCGCGGATGTGGGGGAGGAAGGAAAGTTTTTGATCGAACATGATGCCGAGGTTCCTGATTGGCTTTGTGAGGTGGAGAGTGCAGCCTTGGATGTTGAGGCTGGCAGCGCCCGATGTGCGGAGGCGCTGGCTTGAGCCAATCAGGAGGGCCTCGGTCTTATTCACGTTCAATTGCAAAAAGTTGTCCCTCGTCCACGATTCGATGTCGGACAGACATGCTGTCAGAACATCGATCGTCTGGGGGTTGAGGGATGAGGCAGAAAGGTACAACTGGGTGTCATCCGTATACATGTGGAAATTTACCCCATGTCTGCGGATGACGTCGCCCAGAGGGAGCGTGTAAAGGGTGAAAAGAAGGGGACCGAGGACAGAGCCCTGAGGGACACCGTGGGAAACTGTGCGGGGGTTTGAAGAAAAGCCATTGGAAGAAACAAAATGTAAACTGTGGGTCAAATAAGAATGGAACCATTCAAGGACTGTGCCTTGAAGGTTGAGGTGGGAGGAAAGACGTTGAAGGAGGATGGTGTGATCGACTGTGTCGAACGCAGCAGACAGGTCAAGGAGGACGAGGAGGCAGAGGGAGCCCTGGTCACAGGCGGTTAGGATGTCATTTGTGACCTTAACCAGGGCAGTTTCTGTACTGTGGATAGGAGTGAATTGACTGCACATTGGTGGAAGAAACACAACAGCCAATTGCACACAGTGGTGTTCCCACAAATAGTCGTGGATTGAAATAATCAATTTTTTTTTTTTTTTCCCTTGAGGGATTATTATCAAGCATGTAGAGTAAGTAAACTTGTCAAGGTTTCTCCCTCCCTGGTATCGAACCCAGGTCGCTCGCTTGTAAGTTAAGTGCTCTAACCACTGAGCTACAGGACTTCTGTACAGAATGTAGTCGTTCAGAACATTGATTCACATGTATCCTCTGTACAATTGTATGCCTTCATTAAACTAACATATCAAACCTTGGAAACGACATTTGAATCAGTATGAACTACACATTTTGGAAGATTAGTCTCAATCTTCTCACAGAAAGAATGTTTGGAGATTTTTACTGAACATTAACACATCAAAAACTTCCCCAAAGTACTTTACACAAATTGCTAATACAGTAATAAGTCAGATTCTGTGATAATAGTGGTTTAGGTCCATAAAGTGATACTCTCTGTTCTAATCGCGTTAGGGTGGAAGTACTGACTGTTGGCTGCAAGCCACAAATGACGTTGGGTAACTGCTCTCCCAAACATTTCCATTGATTACTATGATATACTAGATACTGAGAGGGAGGCCTCTGTGCCCCAACACAAGGTATACCGCACAAGCCAATTCATTCCACAAACAATCCGTGTTCGATACAGTAGACATTATGCCAATTCAATGTAGATTCTGGAAATCTACACTGGAAAAACAATAATAAATTGATTATTTCAATCCACAACTGTTTGCGGGACACTGCTGTGTGCAATTGGCTAGGGAGAAGCCTCTCCCTCCCAACATGCCCCAGTTCTGACGAAGGGTGGTGGACCGAAACATTGACTAATTTTCCTTTCTCTATAGATGCTGCCTGACCTACTGAGTGTTACCTCTCCCAGTACACTGGTGTTATATTTCTGTGCTCAGCATTAGGATATTACTGTATTAGGATTATGGTCTTGGAAGCATTACTGAGTGACAATGTGAGAAAATTATCTGTCAACAAGCCTAATCTTAAAATATACTGAAAACACATTGCTCTAGCACCCTCATATGGTCACCTTCAGTTACTCCATAATTTGAGGCAGGTTTATAAAAGTACCAATTTAAGGATGGATATTAGTGTTCACAACTTTAGTTTTAAATGGCATCACCAATACAATACAATGGTCATTAGTAAAAGACCTGCAGCAGTTTACTGCTAAAAAGACAATTAAGCAATTCTACATTGACTTCTAAAAATAAAATCCATCAGTTCTTTTACATGGGTAATATTGCTCATTTAAAGGGAAGCATGTTGACAATACACAGGTATACAAATATTTAGTGTGCAAATCTCACACTGGATCCTAGCAACACTTCCAAAAATCTAGAATTTCTGTAGTCAAAATGTAATAAGTCCTACCTACCCAGACATGTCGGGGACTATTTAGAGTTTTGTAGACATAGGTGGTCACAAGTGGATAATAGATATTTTGTGACTACACATTTAATTAAAATTCTTAAAAACTTATTTATCTGTATTTTTGATATATAATTTACAAAATTGCATTTATAGAGTGCCTCTCACGTTGGGAGGTCGTCCCAAGGCGCTGAACAGTCAGATTGGTCATGTAAGTTAAACAAAAGTACACTATCACCAAGAATGGGTAATAAAACAATGCTTTAATACTATTTGGGACCTAAACACTTTGTTGACACAAGTGTGCCAAGAGTTTATAGTGAAATTGACATATATGGTACGTTTTTAGTATTAATGTGCAGAGAAGGGACTGGAAATTCACTTTTTTGTTGGTTATAAGATGAATGCTGACACAAACGGGTTCAAGAAATGGCTAGGACTGTTTATAAACTTGACCTTAGTGCTGGTTTGGTAAAGTATTAGAGTTTGTTTTGCATGGGATGATTCCAGTTTTAAATGTGCTTTATCGGTCATTTAGGATTTAACATCTCTCTAATGGATACTCTTATGTGCTAATTATTAGTTTCAACTAAGTAAGTTCAGATGGTTGTTTATTGAAATATTCCAACTAGTTTTGCACTTATATTAAATGTTGGTAGTCATGGGAATCCTGAACCTACAAGTGTCTCAGAATGAAATGTCGAAAAAATGTCACTCAACTTTTGATTCTTCCCTCAAATCAGAGCAATAGCACATCTCACTGAATGCTTAAGTAGGTTCTGAATAACAATAATAATCTTTGCAACGAAGGCAGAAATCGTTGGGAACACTCAGTAGGTCAGGCATAGCATCTTTGGAGAAAGGAAAGTGAGTCAACGTTTTGGGTCCACAACCTTTCGTCGGAACGTTCTGATGAAGGCGATCTTTGTTTGTGTTGCAGCAACTGCAGTATTTTGTAGTTTTGACAATGTAAAGTGAATTGACTGTACTGTATATTTGTGGGCGAAACAACAGTGACTTATAGCTATTTTAGTGGCCAATACTTGCATTCAAACATGTAAAAGTATCCACATCATGAAGATAAGAATTGTAATGATACATTCTTGCAAAAATGAATTTGTAAAGTAGGATCGGAAGCTGTTCAGTATAGAATAATCAGGCTTAAAAATAGTAAGGGGCTTGCTAGTAAACAATGAGATTATGTCTAACAGTATTGGAGAATTAGTAAACAAATAAATCAAGATTAAGAGAGCACATGGGGATTGATGGAAGCTTTCTTTAAGGTATAAATAGTTATTAGAAATGAAGCAAATCAAGATATGTGGCTTTGACGTCTGTCTCAAAACTTTAATGGAAAAAAATTCAGTTCATACATCAGCTTACAGTTAACAGACCCTCAGATCAAAGTTTAATCATATTTTTCTTATGAGTTAAAAATCAATTGTAGATTTTTAAATTTATTTATATGATCAAAACTTAGGTTCTGTACTCAGAAGTCAAATTGCCCACAAACTAAACCTATTTGAAGTCTCAAGAGTAAAAATAAGTCAACATATAATTTTTTTTGAAGAACATAAAGAAACCATGGTATCGTAATTTTCTCTCAGATGTTTCATGCTGAGGATACCAAGCTATCGTGCTACTTTCAAGTGTGACACAGAATACCTAATGTGCACATTTCTGTAAAATGGTATCAAAGGCATACCAATTGGAGAATCTTACAATTCATACTAACATGAATTGACTGAACATCCCAGCATTTCCTGTATAGCTAATTACATCATGCATAATAACAGATCACCATGAAATGAGTGCTCTGATCAACATCAGTACCATAGCTATATTACAAATACTATATACACAGCAAACCTCAAACTGCAATGCATCAAACACCTGCATTGCAAACAATTAAGTTTGAGTAAGTACAGTAGCATAAAGAAAACAATTCAAAGATGAACCAACTACAACAACAACAACTTGAATTTATACAGTGCCCTCCATGCCAGATGGCGTCTCAAGAGCGCCTCACAATAGTGGAGCCCAGAGCCGAGCCAAGGGGAGGGGAAGGTGACGATAGGCGCAGTCGAACAGAAAGGTCTTCAGTCTCAACCTGAAGATGGAAAAGGGAGGGTGAGGCGAAGGGATTGAGGAAGGGAGTTTCGCACTACACATAGGTGTCCTCAATTTATGAACTTTTTAACATTACAACCCCCCAGGTTTTTGAAAAGGTTTATGATTATTGAAGCAATTGGATTTTAAACTGATATTATGTTCCTTTTATATTTAAAAAAGTAATTATACTTTCACTAGAATAGCTATACAGGATTATCCTTTTCGATGTAGAGGGGGAACTCTAACATGAACTAAGTGAACTCATAGGAAGACCAATTCTCCGTATTGAATAATAATTATACTCAATTATTAAGAGCTAGGAGTGTAAACGAATCCGCTTGTTAAATAATATGTTTTAGAAAAGTTATGGTGCAGCTAATAAGTTTAAACTTTTTCTAAAAAAAATTCTAAATCAGCATCAATGTGGTTCAGGTTTGCACTTGATTATAGTATCTAATCAAGTAAAATGCCTCTAATCATTTCAAAGTAATTACTATTATGCATATCAACTACATATTTGTAGTTGCAACAGCAGCTAATTTGTGGACAGCACTGCCACACTAACGACAACCAGGTGAATAGCTGCTTCAGCTGAAGGATTGTTTGCTAGGATCTTGGGAAATTCTCTTCCCAAATAACACCATGATGGATCTTTTAATGTTCACCTGCCAAGTCAAACATTCATTGATTTAATGTTTCATCTGAAGAACAGCAGCACTGATAAAACAGCACTCCCCACCATTGTACTGAAATCAGCCTAACCTTCACTCAGTCTCCAATGAAGGACTTCATTAAAAATGAGTATATTGGGCCATCAATAAATTCCTTCTTATTATTGGATTTATTATTGGAATACCACCCAAATACCCAACTATATTTAAACGTGCGACTGTAGCTGCTGCTGAGTGTTTGATAGTTCAGCATTTCAATTGTCACTAGGATTTATGTACTGTTATGGTGAGCAAGTGAAATTTCCTATATTCTACTTGAAATGTGGGACAATATCCAGCAATTGTAATATAAATTACAATTAAAAAAAATCAGTTTGAGCTCAAGTTAACAATATTTACAGTAATGATGATGCATATTGCATAACATTTTGGGCTCAAGGTTTTTTTTTAAAAAACTCAGCTGACAGATGTTTGGAAACTGCTAACAAATTGCATCCCGCACAAGCATAGACATAATCTCAAAAATAATTAAAATATCATCAACAAACACATGGACAAACCAGCATTAGTTTGTTGTGTTATTTTCATTTCCCAAACAGAGGTAGTGAAAGCCAGGAAACACACCTGAAAACAGTTATGCTCACAGCTTTTGTTTGTGACTACTAACAAAACAAGGTTAGATCACACATTCTTTAATAGTCATTCATTCACAGAAATCCTGAAATGTATACTTCAACGCCTAGACATAGAAGAGCACTGGGTTGGCAAACTGAAACACCATTGCTTTTCTATATATAGCTAGCACCTTATCATAGTGAACTATCTCAAAGATCTTCTGTGAAGCACATCTACTGCAGTTATTCAACACAGCCATAAAATCAATTACCATTATTTTATTCCACTGGGGGAATTGTTGTCAAAGAACCATTTCACCATTTAAAAAAAGTGTGTCAGATCGTATTCTGAGGTCTACTGGAACAGCTAGATGGGCTAGCTCAGTAGAATATCTCATCTGGGTGGTGCCTCTTGACAATTCAGGTTGTGTTAGCCTGGATCAATGAGAAGCACTCTTACATCCAAGTTAGAAAATTGCCTTCTGCATTCATAGTTTCATACATAGGGATTATGAACGCAGTCTAGGCTGATAGTCCAAAGCAATGCTGAGGGCATGCGCATTGTTAGAGGTGCCATCCTATAGATGAGACATGAAAATGAGGCCCGTCAGTCTTTTCAGACAAATATTAAAGATCCCCGTGCACATTTCAAACAAAGTCCTCCCAGTGTCCTGGCCATCAATCCAAATATCATTGGTCAATTACTTTCACGGTTGTTTATGGGACATTGCTGTGCAAAAATTGCTATATTTTACAGTAAATCCTGTGAGGCACTTTTGAGAAGTTGACGTGATAAGGCGCTACATCAAATAGATATCCATATTGCTCATATAATTTGGATGGGACCAGTGGCCCTCCTCTATACCTAATCCCTCAGTTCATATGGCAGTAAATTTGATGGTAACTTTGTGAAACTCCGATTCGTCTCAGTCCCGTGGTTGGTGGTCTTGTTCACAAATATGTGACGCGGTGTGTGATTCAACCAGTTTAATCAGCGTTTGCAAAGCGGTACACTGGGTTGCTACAGACTCTCGTCCGTCATTTAATATTATTTTGTATTCCCTGCTATTTTGCTGATCGTTCCAAAGGTAATGTTAAAATCAGGCAGCTTATGTGGACAGCTGCAGTACTGATCTGTACCTTTGAAGCACTACTTAATTCCACCCCCACCCCCCCAAAAAAAACACTGGCACCAAAAGCAGTCGCACCGATTCTGTGCAGGGAAAAGTTTATTTCTGTTGGTCTGTAAAGCACCACCTCAAATGGTTGGGGAATGTAGCAGCCTCCAGCAGATTTGTTTAAATGTTAACTCAAATGTTGCAGAAATCACCCATTATAAAAAGCGAGAAACTTCCACATTCTAAGATGAAGTTAGAATTACATTATTGCTCATATAATAAGCTCAGCATAAGTGAAAATAGACAGCTGGGGCAGAATCTGTGATTGATAATTCATAGAATTATACAGCATGAAGGAGGTCATTCTGCAAATCGTGTCTGTGCCAGCTCTTAGAAAGGAGCTGTCCGAATCAATCCTATTCCCTGCTCTCCCATAGCCCTGCAAGCCTGTCTTCCCCAAATAACTATAATAATAAATCCTTGCATTTAAAAGTTGTTATCGTATCGGCTTCCATTACTATTTCAAGCAATGCATACCAGATTTCAACAACCCAAAATGTTTACAAAAGTGAAAAATGTGTTAATGTTAGCAACAAACAACATGCTTTGGATGGCACATTTATAAATTAATGTTTGATTTAGTGATATGGCACAAAAACTGGCCATTCAGTCCATTTAGTCCATGTTGGAATATGTTCTCTGCAAAAGTCCCATCCTTCCTATTCTCCTCTCAACAATTTCAATTTATGAAGTACCGTTCAAGTAAGGTAATGTCTCAAGAGTTCAAATTGTCAACACTATGGTTCTGAAATTACTTTAGATGGGAGTGTGTGTTTGATAGGTTTGATCGAGATGCTGAGAGCGAGATGCTAAGCACTAACAGGTTTTTTGAAGGTGCTTCATTGAAAAGCAGGCTGGCATTTTATGGTTTCATTGCATTGAGACTCCTATATCAAGCTTGTAGAAGATCAATAAATAGAGCAATTATTACATATTAAACCAGCAGATAATTGGCATATTTCTTGGTAAGGAATCCTCAATAACCTGATTTGAGAATGGGATGGACGAGTTCTACATTAGAACCAAGGGTCGAAAGACCTATGCAGTTCTTGGTCACCAGCAGGCTCTTTGACAGAGATTCCTAAATGTTATTCAAACAAAGATTATAGCTATAAAGTGCCCAGTACTCTGACTTCATTGATATTTATGACCTATCATGCTTTCCACCTTAATGTCACCTATCTAAAGGCTAGGATAAATTGTTTGATGTACAACAATAGTTACATTTGTCATAGTGCTTTTTACATGAGGTGGGTGTTTCAAAGCTCTTCAGAGCGTCAACTGTGAAGTGGAGTGACTGTATGTGTGAAAAATTGTAGCCATGTTGATCTTCAATGTCTCACAAGCAGCCAATAAGTGAATTGTGAATTCTATCTGGAAGATTGCTGGCCAGCACACTTTTCAAATATAATGCAAAGTTACATTTTTATAGTGCCTTTTACATTGAGAGAACATCCCAAGGCTCTGTAGTGTCGTAGGATCTTGAACATCTATCAGAACAGGTAGTTTAATGCACCATTCTAAAATGCAGCACAAAACATGAAACTGATGCAGAGAAGTTAATTTGTATAGATGTGAAGCAAGATTATTGCTCACATACAAAAGTCCCAGGTAATCATAAGCACAAACAGACATTGACACTAGCTTTTCAGTGTTTAAATTGATGGAACATTTGCCATCACTAAGGATGCATATTTTCTGTTTCATTAATTGTTTTCTTCCCCACAGAACAACAAGATAAGGGTTCATGGGTGCTGGATACTCTGTTGTCACCTTGATGAAATGGCCATTACTCATGAATGGGAATGCATTAGCTGTTCAACGGTTCATTAAAAAATTCACAAACAGATCACAAACAGGAGCAGGAGACTCTAGCGATTCTGTCTAGCTCAGGAATCCAAACCAATTGCAACGTCTCTGCTACAGCCCCAATTATAGTCTGAATCTAGAACCTGCTGATAATCCAATTTGGTTTTACTCTAAAAAGTGCCTTTGCCAAATAAGAGTCACCAGGAAAGCTGTGACCCTTGTTTAATTATTCATATCAGTAAACATATTTGTCTAACACTGGCATACTTCTCTTTAAGTAGCGTTACGTGTTTGATTGCCTGCCAGCTACAGTTTTATGAGTTTCTTGCATCGCATAACTGGACTAGATTTTTGCAAGAGTAATTTTAAATTTAACTGACTACAATTTCCCTCTGGCAATCGAACTACATCACTAACAATTCATCATCCATGAATAGACACCTTTATAATCAGCCTCGTCACCCATACTGCAGCAAAGATAGCAATATAAAAATGAGATGTGCTATTGAAAGCACATCTTTAAGAAATAATTAAAAGGCTTTATATTGCTACTCAGCACCTGGGGACATCCTCCTGACGTGAAAGGCGCTCTATAAATGTAATTTGTTGTTGTTGTACTCTGAACAATAGTGATGTGGCAATTTAGATGAATAAGTTCAGCAAAGGCAAGCAGTTCATTACGATATTAAAGCGTGGACTGCAATTCTGTAATTGATCTGAGGAACACAACTCGATTATTTAGTGTCAATGTCTCATTTATTTTCTCTGCAATAAAATCCCAATATAGCGCATACAGAATTGTGGGGTGCAGGTTACCACCACTCCCGTGGCCAAATTTCATTGATCTCCTAATCTTAACCTGCAGACAGAATTTGAAACATTCCACTCCTTGTTACAAAACAAGGCCGTACGCAGGGGGGGTGCGACGGGTGCGTATGCACCCCCCCAAATTATAAAAGGTCCACATTTTCCGGGGTAGAGAATTGCATTTTTTTAATCAAATTTAAATACCAAGTAAATTTATTGAACATTTGTGCAACAATCAGTTCTTCAAAACTATGTATAAATTATAAATACACATCTTTGAATGATTTAGTATTAATATAAAATTATCGAGTCGCGCACCAGAATCGGCGTCTCCCCAAAACATACCGCGTCGATAGACCAGTCCATGATGCGGCGAGTCTGTGACTCGTGATTGGATAAACATAGGCGCGCGCCAAGACTCAAATCCATCCTCGTTTGGAAATCATCCCGTAAACAGCCACAAGGGACAGCACCAATTCTGGAGTTAAAATCATCTTTTCATCTGATCACCGTAAGTAAAAATTACTCAAGTTTTGAGAGGTGTGACTGTAATGCTAGCAAACAATGACAACATATGTACAAGCTTCTGAGAAATTAAAGCTTTTGAGAACCCAACAAAAAAGTTATATGTGTCTGGACGGGAATGCCTATCTTTTAAAAAAATACTCATGGACTATGCTTCAGCACCTATTCCACGTGGTGTGTCAATCGGAAATCATCCCGTATACAGTCACTACATAAAAAGGTAGCACCACTTTGTGGAAGCTAAAATCGTATTTTAATCTGATAAATGTAAGTAAAAATGACTTAAGTTTTGATAGGCGTGTTTCTGAAATATCATGTTTCTTGTTTTGTCTTGATTATCACATTTGATTTATATTATTAAAGATGTATTCCTGTCATTAAAAATTGCTTTTAGAGACGTCCACTGGCATGCAAAAAACATATGACCGCAAAGATAAACAGTGCGACTTTATTTCACATTCAGTCTTGTACCCAGAGTGAAAAAACATCAATGTCGCACGAATTTGGCATAAAAATAGTTTCACCGTCATCCGATCGAGCGAACTCGGGCATTGACAACCACACTTCTGCACTGATCCCTTCTCTCCATGCAGCCTGAACACTCCCGCCTGCCAATACCCCAATCGCGCTCCAGAGTATCAATGTAGGTTAGGGTCGGTCTACCTCGTGTTCTGTGACCGTGCAATGGTTCCCATAGGATAGTAGGACTATGGACAGTTTCCTCCCGGCTTCTCCAGCTGTGTCCGCTAAACCTAAGACGCCTCTGCAGTAATGTCTGTGATACCAGTGTGGTGGTGTACCATATAGCTATTTGTCAGATGCTGTCGCCAGTAAACGTTCAGGGCGTCTCTTACAAGCCTGGTATATACCTCACGAGTCACCTAATCTCCTGGTCGAGGTTTGCCTAAGTGTCCAGCATTCTGCTCCATATAGGAGCGACTTTCAGCCCTCGCGTTAATGCACATTAATTATAATATGGAAATCGATATTGGTAGAGCGGTTGACGTATTCGCTTCAAAGCGACCGAGGCGTCTCGAATACGGAACGCTATTAAAGAATTAATTTCCCCTCCCTTATTTTTTCAAGTATTTTTTCGTCAGATCAGTATTGCTTGATGGGTCACTTCCTTTAATTTTGATTCTAAATAAATAAATAAAAACTAACTACACTATTGCTCACAGTTCAACGATATTTTCAGGATAATGCTGATAACAGGCTTGTAACACGTGTGAATTAACTGTTTGACACTGATTTTCAGTTTCTGTATATTTTCTTGTCTTTTATAAAATTTGCTTTGCTGGAATATCTGAGCACATAATTCATACTTTACTCTTACATTATTGTTCATTACAGTCCGAAAGAAATTTAGTCTTAGGATAACAATGCAGAACAACTTATTAATTACCGTCAATCTGTAGTTTATGATCATTTTCTCTATACGCATACATTTATCAAGCATTCGTCATTGTACTGTGTTAATTGGATTGTAATTTACTTTATCGTTCGCATTCCTTACATTATCGAGTCAACAATCGTGTTTGCTTTTATCGGCGAACACATTCGACCTTCCCAATTAGACACGGACTACCGGGGAAAATAAAAACACTGAATAAATAATGATGCTCTTAAACACCAAGGGCATGAAACATTTACCGTTCATATTGGATCTTCTGAACCGATTAAATAAGACCTCAAACTGTGTAAAACGTCGGAGCCTCGAGGGGGCCTCGGGGGCAGCCCCCAAGCCGCCGGCCATTGTTGGTCCCATCACTAGCAATTCGCACCCCCCCAAAAAAAATCCTGCGTACGGCCCTGCAAAACCACCATTAAAACTTTAGGAGACAATCTTCAACAAAAAGGCAGTGTAGAATAAGCATCCTGGACATTTTTCTAAATAGAGCCTGCAAGAACTTATCAGGCAATGTAATGAAAGTTGAGCAAACTTTTTAATGGAGCATCATCTGCTTGCTCACTGTACTTGAACTTACTGCTATTAAACTGTCATTAATGCAAGTGAACATCAGGCACTGTTAATGAAGCGTTTAATTGCGAATTGACTAATTTCAAACAAGGGTTACAGTAGTGTGGAACACAACGCCTCCAAAAGCATCAAGGGTGTTTAGCAATGAGACTGATAGGAGGAAGGGAAGGGGGGGAGAGTTTGAGCCAAAAAAAATGAAAGAGTACAAGTGATAGATAGGGAAGGAAATGGTTATTAAAAAGCTAAAGTGCTGCTGTTACTAATATTCCTTCAGCCTTGAAGTAAATGACTAATTTTATCCAGGGGATTGTTGGCTGGAACAACAAAGGGAGAAAGCGTGTTTCAAATATCATCCTGGAATTTGAAATGTCCATCTGAACAGAAAGTTCGGATCTCAAGTTTTATGTCTCACCCAAAGGAAGGGCATCAATCTTCTTGCTGAACCACTCGATTGATTCTGCATTGTGGCCTTCAAGGGTAAAAATAACAAGTGTTTATCTATTTAAATGACACTCTGGTGTAAAACTTGGCGACATTAATCTGTTAATCATCCCTATCGACCCTTTATAAATCCTTCTAAATTTTGGAAGTTTTAAGATTGCTGGATTAAGTATGCACCTGACGAAGGGCACCAGTAACAAATCTTTAAAATGACTGATCTGGCGCACATGACCAGTTTGTTCATCCATGACATGTTTCAATATTCTCCAAAAAACACAAACAGCCGAGAAATCTGAGCTAACTTTTATATCATGTTGTAGATTATCCATTTATCGACAAAAGGGGAGAAGGGAACCAAAATAGAAAAAAAACACAAGGCTAACTACGTCCAGGAACATTGCTGCAATTGGCACAAATGGATGCTGTGTTCAGGCAGGGCCTCCTTTCGTGTGATTTTCAGACATGGCCCGCTTTGCTTTGCGCTACCTCTCTAACCTCCTCTTTTCATCTCAGCAATACCGTTGCCTCTGCTCTGCTGGGTCTGGCCTCCAAGTCCCCCGAATCCTCCGCTCTACCATCGGTGGCCTTGCTTTCAGCCACTATGCCCTGAAATTTTGGAACTCCCTTCCTCAACCCCTCCACCCCGATTTTTAGAGGTGACCTTTTTCCTCAACCACATTTATGGACCCTTCCCCCCCTAGATCGGCCTCTGACTCCAACATTGAGACTTCTCATGCGCACTGAGACACCAATCGGCGTGGAGGGCAGAATATAAATGCAAGTTGTTGTTGTTGATTTCCTTTCATGGTCGACTAGCCTGCCAACATATGCTATCAACTTTTAATATGGTAAAAGCCTGTTTATCTGGCACCCTCAGGACCTGGCCATAGCTGGTTAAACGGCATGCCGGAAAACCAAACACAAAAAATAACTTAAAAAAAATACCATATTAATAATAGACTAAATAATGACAGAATATCGTAAGGATAATTACCAATAAAGCAATAAATATCAATTATAGTCTATAAACACAGCACACAATCATAAAGCAAACGTCTACAATGGCGGACGGAAGAGTTTTTTTCCTCTTAAAGCGGTACTGTCTTTCTTTCTCTCCTTCCTTCCCTCTCTCTCTTTTACACACATAGTCAGTCTAGCATCTCAATGGCTCCAAACCCAAACCCGCTCCACTCCTCTCATTTTCCATCTAAATCAATCAACTCAACCCCTCTCTTTCCCCTCCTCTCTTTCTCCCCGCCTAATCTTTCCTTCTCTTTCGCCCCCACCCACTCTCCCTCCCTGCCTCTCTCCTTCTCCCATCCCACACCAAAACAGTGTATAAACCCACGATACAGTCAGTCTATACACACAATAAGTAGCATCCATCAGAGAGTGAGGGAAAGAAAGAAAGAAAGAAAGAAAGAAAGAAAGAAAGAAAGAAAGAAAGAAAGAAAGGGAAGAGATAGAAAGAGAGGGAGAGATAGAGAGGAAGGAGAGGGAGAGAGAGAGAAAGAAAAAGAGGGAGAGAGAAAAGGGAGAGAAGGAGAGGAAAAACCGACAGTGCGGCTTTAAGAGGGAAAACCGGAAGTGCCACTACCGGCAGCATTCACAACTAATCGTACTGTACTCTTGTGCGACAGTCGACTCATTAAATGCGCCACCGCGATTCTGCTGGATAAGATCCGGTTATTCGAATGGGGACCTTTTTTTGAGGTGCCGGTTTTACGGAAGTTACAATTAATCGGGTCACGGATAAACAGGTTTTTGCTGTAGATTTGGATGATATAGTTGAGCACTCCATCCGATGTGCTACCCTGCTTGGTATTTAAAATTAACAAAATTGTGTTGGATACAAAAGGAGTGGTGGCCAAGCTGTGGTGCACAAATATTCGCACTAGTCTAGGTAAGTTAGTTTTCAATCAATAGTGCATTTCTAGTTTGTTGATTGAATATTTCTTGATTCATGCCATAAATCAAGAAATTTTGTTTTGTTGGCCACCACTGTACTAAAGGGAACTCCGTGGCTATTAAAATGCAAACAAATCATACATCCCCAGAAGAGGAGACAACTTAACTGTAAATCTGTGAAAGTACTCCACCCCCACCCAATTTCTAAGCTGTCATGAGATGATAGAGAAAATAGGAAGAGACATTTCAGTGTTGTGTCCATGTATAACTGATAACTAACTTCAGAGTCCATTAGAAATACAATTATATTGTTACATTTTACAATTACCAGAATACTAATTTAAAAAAAGGCTTAAAATATACAGCCTAGTTTAACTTATTTGAATGTTAAACCTTGAGCTTATAACCTTTTATTTTTTTAAATCACCAACATCATCCTCCCAGTTTAGAGTCTACAGTTCATCCAAATCAATTTTGATAATTTTAAATACCAAGCAGGGTAGCACATCGGATGGAGTGCTCAACTATATCATCCAAATTTTCAAGTTCTGTAAAATACTAAGAAATTACTGAACAGAACCTTAATTTGGACACTTCCTAAAATGCAGTAATATACAATGCAACAATCTGTAATTGCAGAACACCTTTACAACATTTTGATCTGGGTCCAATATTTTAGGTCCTGCATTATAAAGAGGCACGATGAAATTGCCGATTTATGGGTCACCACTGACAATTGTCTACGCTTTGCACACATGCTATTGCAAAAAGTGTTGCGAACTCTACTTTCATAAAGAAAGTCACATTTCCTGAGTGCATCACTTGTGTACACTACGCTTGTTGCTTCCTGCAAATAGTTCGCACACGCA
The DNA here is from genome assembly GCA_035084275.1 of Hydrolagus colliei. Lineage (NCBI taxonomy): Eukaryota > Metazoa > Chordata > Chondrichthyes > Chimaeriformes > Chimaeridae > Hydrolagus > Hydrolagus colliei. Next base: position 31,299,668 of record CM068743.1, on the reverse strand, counting down.
GTAAGCAACTTGTCAACTGAGATGTTAACTCAGCAATTATTTTGTGAATGATGGGATGTGAATAGAACAATATAAGTTTTTAGGTAAGAAAATGTTAGGATCACAGCCCATTTATGTTACAAGTAAACCTGCACATTATAACAAAGTTGTTATTTTCAATGATTATAGCAATTTTAAATGCAAAACTGTTTATTTTCTAACCTGGAAAAAATGAAGTGTTTAATGAAAGCCCTTCCCCCTGTAATTGGGCAGCTTCATGAAAAACTAAAGTAATAATAATTTGGTCACTCAATCCATGCCGGTTTGTGGGACAGTCACTACACTTTTACAGTATATTCTGTTAAGCAATTTTAGATATCTTGAAGACTTGATAAGACACTATATTAAATGCAACAATTATGATAAATTAACAAGATAGAATTGGACATATACCCACAATATAACCCCCTTCCTGGATAATTTCAAAACTACATTATATGACTTGGTTGAACTATAAGACTATAAACTGTAGATAGTGATTTTGAACCATACAATTTTACTAGGTGTTTCACTTACCTGCCATAATAATCCTTGCATTTGGTATAATACTTTTTCACGTCTTCCAGACGATGATACTACACTTGGCAATAATGAACCAACCAATAAATAATTATGCTCTGATGTTTTGTTTGGTTGGTAGCACTCTCACCTTTCGAGTCAGAAAGCTGTGGTTTAAGTGCATGTTAAATATTCTATTGCTTTTTTGAAAAGAGAAGGTGATTTTGCACAGAATCCCAGCTAACAATTTCCCAGATAATGTGGTGCATAAATAGTTGCTGTGTTCACCTACAAAGGAGGATTTTAATAGATTAGCACATCAGTGGCAGTTGAAATTTAATGAGTGATTTGTGAGGGGATTCAGTTTGGCCAAAAATGTGGAAAGATTTAATGGCAGTATCTTGCAGATGAGCAGAGTATTGGGAAATATATGTACAGTACTCAGTCCTTGGAAGTAGCAGCACCAGTGGAAAGGGTCATGAAAAAGGAATTGTATTCTTAGTTATGACCATAGGGGAATGGAGTACAAAATGATGCAACAATGCTGTGTTTGTACAAATTATTGCTTAGGCTGCAACTGGAGTATTATGTTCAGTTTGGGGCACCTTAACTGGAGAAGAAATGAATGCCTTGATTTACAAGAATGATAGTAGCGATTGGAATTGAATGAACCTCAAAATCCTTTGAGGCTCCTCGAAGATGTGAAAAGTGCTATATCAAATCCAAGGATTATTATTATTGCTCTGACAGTGGGTGAAAAATTGATGGGCCTAAAGTAGTATCAGATGCTGCCATTAAATTATGAAATGTTGATCCTGATCCAGCAGTTGGGTGTACTCAACAGCTAACATAAGGTTTTGACTGAAAGCCTGAATAATCTGTACCATTACAGGCAACTGAAAAAAAAATGTGATCAGAAATCAGGTTATTCAGGCAGAAAAATTCAATAAGTGATACTCATCGTCTAGATGCCTGAAAACCACGATTTTCTAGACAAATAAATCGCTGGTAGAATTTTCGCGTGATACATTCAATTTCTGTCACACACAAAAACATCTGTCTCCACAAGAAAGAAGGCACAAGCTTCCCATAGTTTAATCCTGAGATCTAGTGTGAGGTAACTGTCAGACGATCGTGAAACAGCACAAGTTAAAAAATCATTTCAGCTGAATTTTTATGAGCAGCTGACAGTAAACGGTATATCAATAGCCATACATTACAACAATAGCTATTGGGTTGAGTGGCTGATTATTTAAGTTCTTCAAATCATTACTTGGTTGAGGGAAAAGCACACTATCCAACTGAATCTGAAATAACTCTGCAGTATTGAGCAATTGTATTTGGCTGCCCTTAGAGTAAGTATCCTAATTGTCCTTACATTTGATACTTTCCACAGTCCAGATCAAATAGGGAGCAAATTCTATGATCTATAGAGGATGTTGAAAATGCTAATCAAATATGTCAATATTGAACTGCACTTTCAGGCAAAGGAGGGGGATTTGGGGTGACCAATGGAACCGTGTGGAGGTAGGATATGAAGGAGGCTCGGGAGGGGGTGAGGTGGAAGGACTTCAGGATGGAATTCCAGAGGCAGAAAAAAATCCACATGATTGCCAACATATTTCAAACTGTATTTCTTCAAATTGACTAAAACAGAATTAAAAATTCTCCAATGCTTACAAATTAATAAGGATTCTTAATGTATTGAGTTGTTCATTCTGCATCTACAAAGCAAGTAAACAAGACAGTCCAGATCTCAAAGCAAGTTAATATCAAGGGCATCATCCATACATCTCTAGGCAGAAAATAGTAAGGGCATCTAATAATAACATGCTCAAATATATTATTCCTACATTTCTACCCTCTAATCTCAACTGCCATTATTACTCAGTAGGAAAAGCAATACATCGTAAATGTGTATTTCCAAGAGCTCAAAAGGCTTGAGATGGTATCCAGAGAAACAAGAATAGCTGCATTCATTAATGGAAGCTATAATCATCACAATAAATTGTTTTCATTATACAGCATTAAGAATATTTCATAATACTGTATAAGAAAAACAGAGAAAGATGGCTTCTTAAAACATATCATTATGTTAAAAGATTTTCACTTTCAGTTTAAAGTCACAGAATTTATGAGTACCCCCGATCTGTTCTGAACCACAATAATTAGATCATAGATTGAAGCAGTTGGCATTGAGTTATCATCCCTTTCATTCATATATGTACAAGTCAGAAGAGAATAATCAAACACACCAGAAACTACAAGGGGAATTTCTGGCAAATGAGAAGAACAGATTGACTGACAAGTCCTAAATTACAAAGAATATACCCAAAAAGCAACACATACCAAAGGCAACGAAGTGCAGACATATTCCAGTGAGCTTTACCAAAAATAATAGAATGTTAATTCACACTTATATAATACAAGCATAGAAATGAGTCCAGTAGGAGTGGTAAGCACGTGCCTCGGAAGTGAGACCTGGGTTCGATTCCCAGCAGGGCGAAAGCTTGGGCAAGTCTCCTTACTCAGCACTTCTGATAACAATCCCTCAACAAAACAAAACATAAATAATAAATTGGTCACAACAATCCATGCTTGTTTGTGGGACATTGCTGTGTGCAATTGGCTGCTACATTTCACTCAAATATACAGTTTACAGTATATTCGGTGAAGCACTTTGAAACGTCTAGAAGACGTGAAAAGTCATATGAAATCCAAGGATTATTATTATTTGTTTTGTTTTTTTAAATTAAATTGGAGTCCTGTAGCTCAGTGGTCAGAGCACTCGCCTTACAAGTGAGAGACCTGTGTTTGAATCCAGGCAGGTCAGGACGAAACCGTGGGCAAGTTTCCTTACTCCACATGCCTAACAATAATCTCCCCATCCCCCACAAAAAAAAACCCACAATAATAAAATCGGTCATTTCAATGCACGATTGCCACAGAATCCTTGAAATAGGTATAATAATATATAATAATAGTAATCCTTGCATTTGATATAGCGCTTTTCACATCTTCTAGACGTCTCAAAGCGCTTCACTGAAATGTACTGTAAAGTGAACTAACTGCATATTTGTGGGCAAAACAGCATCAATGATAAGCAATTTTTAATAGTTAATTTATTTTGGTTTCAAAAATACTGTTCTACATTCCAATCTCTGGAATAAGTTGAGTTGATTGGCAGATCACTTTTTGGTGGATAATACTCTATCCGCAACCATTTGTGGGACACTGCTGGGCACAATTGGCTGCTGTGTTTCACCCACAGGTATACAATCAATTCACTTTAGAGTATATTCTATGAAGCGCTTTACAACATCTAGAAGACATGAAAAGCGCAAATGCAAAGATTATTATTATTATTAACACGAGATACACATTAAATAGTGACTGTGTGTTTTGTGGATATACTGGAATTGCGTATATATCTCATAAACTCAGTTACTAGCTTTCTGTGGTCACAATATTCTGCGGCCATTATAACAGGGACCTGATTTATTGATCCAAACCACCACATTGTAACAGGTTCCAACTGTATTTTTGCAAGCAAGAGTAGAATTTATTGAGTACAAACCATCTACAAAATATTTTCAGGTAAAATCGCATGAAAAGCTTTTAGACATGTCAGCCCAACGTGAAAAGCACAATACCAAATGCAAGAATTATTATATGCAATTATATTATTAAGTTGCCTCACCAATGAAATGGGAAAAGATAAACGTGTATATCAAATTTACTACTTCCAATAACATTTTTGGTGCCAAAAATGTTTCTTCAGACAAGCTTCGGAGGACAAGCATCTTTAAATCTGTCAATAAATGTACAGGAACGAGAGCAACACTGCAGTAAATAGTCAATCACTACAAAAACATCATAAAAGTACCAGTGTCAACACATGCAGCTATTTCAATAAGTTGAGTTAAAAACATATGTAGAAGTAACTGTCTTAAAGAAGTGAAATTAATAGTTCTATCGGGAATAATTGGTATCCTCATATTTTGGGATTTCTTCCCATATCCCAAACAATTTTGGAAGCGCTGAAAAAAATGTAACAGATGTATAATGTTGGGGTGTTAACATAACACCTGTGGAGTCCGGTAGATCAGTGTTTAGAGCACTCACCTTACAAGCATGAGACCTGTCTTTCGAACCTAGGCAGGTCAGGACGAAACCCTGGGCAAGTTTCCTTACTGATACTTATGCCTGGCAAATTTCCTTATGCCTGATACTAATCCATCAAAAAAACTACAATAAATTGGTAATTTAAATCCACGACTGTTTGGGGGACACTGCTGTGCATTTCGCCCACAAATATACAGTCAATTCACTTTACAGAATATTCTGTGAAGCACTTTGAAATGTCTAGAAGACGTGAAAAGTGCTATATCAATTGTAAGGATTATTTTTATTATTTGTATTGGATTTCAATGTTGCACCTTTGTAAAGGTTGTTTTTCAGCATCCAAGACATGATCAGACACATCTACTTAATATTGAAAGCAAAGGCTTAAAGATCAAGGCATTTTGGTGCCAAAAATGTAACAAAATCATTGCAATGTTAAATGAATATAGTAGTCACCTAAGGACTTGAGTTTACACAAGTGCAAAGTCCTCACTTAAGAACCTGGGAGGATCAGGGTGTAGACCATTATCAATCCAGATCATAGTTCTCCAAGATGATTTTTTAAGAACATATCCCAGTTGATTGCAGCTCTACTGTGGATCTGTTCATACAGTCATCAGGTTGCTGTTGGCAGCACTTCCCACGTCACGCAGATGTATGCTAAATCCAGTGTGCACAATAGTTCAAGAAGGAAGTGGCATCAACTCAGTTTCATAGTACAGTAAAAGCCAGTTTATCCGGCACCCGATTAACCGTAACTTCCGTATAACCGGCATCGCAAAAAAAAAGTTCGCATTCGATTAACCGGAATTTATCCGGAAAAATGCACAATTTTGTTTTCTTTACGGCCGAATATCTGGCACGCGCTTTAACCGGTATTGGCCAGGTCCCGAGGGTGCTGGATAAACGGGTTTTACTATATGTAGGAGAAGGATGTAATGGAAAGTTGATGATTTGAAAACAGGACTGGGGGGCTCTTTTGTTCTGTAAACCCATTATAACAGTTGTCCTGTAATGCAGATTAACTGAGAATTATTGGAGAAACATAATTTTTAATAAAGATTCCAATTTTAAAAAAACAAAAAATCAGGTATTCTGCCTGTCTTGAGCAGGACTGTAACTGTAACTGCTTTGGATGAAGTTCAAAATCCTTGAGTTTTGCAAAGCGTGCCAATTTTAAATCCACAATAATGTGGAAAACGTGTTGACAGTAGCATTATAACAGAAACTGGCAACAAAACCGCAATCCAGTTTCGATTACAAGTATTTTAAATGTTTGATCAGATTATATAAATTACTAAAATGACATGACAGCAAAGGGTAGCAACCCACTTAGCAAATGGCTTAAAAAAACACTTGGACCAGATGTAATTTAATAGCTTAGAATTCTACGCCGTCAATGTGAAATATCATAAAGTGGGATACTACAGTACCGGATGCTTCCAATCAGTTCCCGAGTTCAGACAAACATCAAGACTCGACCAAAAATAAGAAAATCTGCTCATTCTAGCCCAGTACACAGCATCTTGTAATCACTGCCATAGCGCCCTTGCTTCAAACATCTGTGTATGTCTGTGGGGGTATTGGGTAGGGTCCGTCGATATTGAAATTTTCCAATTTAGATATATCGATGGGCTCATATCGAGATATACCGAAATATCGATATTTTAGTTTTTTTTGTATTGCGCATGCGCACTTAGCGCGCGCATTCGGAGTGCGCACGCATTCCGGGTGCGCGCGCATTCGGGGCCTATCTCCCCCGAATGTGCACGCACCCGGAAAGCGCACGCATCGGGAATGCGCACGCATCGGGAATGCGCACACACCTGAATGCGCGCATTGCGCGCGCATGCGCAGTATGAAAAAAACGAAAATATTGATATTTCGGTATATCTCGATATGAGCCCGTCGATATATCTAAATCGGAAAATTTCCATATCAACGGACCCTACAGTGCAAGAAACTAACATTTAAGAAACAGCTCTGAAATGGGTTCTGAAATGTCAAAAACGTAAGATTGGATGCTGTGGAAGGATGAAAATTAATTTGCCAAACAATACGGGAAAAGGCAAAATGCTGCAGATACTGGAAATCTGAAATAAAAATAGAAGATGCTACCTGACCTGCTGTGTGAACCAAGTGACTTCTGTTTAATACAAAATGGCATATATTTTTAATATTAATAGTTCCTTTCATGCAGGACTTCTCAAAGCATTTTTTCTCTCTTAAATGTACAACTGCTGGATTAATACCTTCATACTGGTTAACTGATTCGCAATGTACACGCAATGACATTTTTATTTCAAATAGTCAAAACAATTACCAACCACATGAAGTTTAGATAGAAATAATTTAGATTCATAGTACCCTTCACATCACGATAAAGTCTCAATGCACTTTATACTCAGCTGATTGGGAAACCAAGCTTTGGGGAATGGGAAAGAGACGAAAATGTTGAAAAGATAGGTCTTAAGGCAGTCTTTGAAGGTGGGGGAGGGAAAGGCAAGTCAGTGACTCTAAGATAAGAGTTCTAGAGAGCAAGACAGAATGGCTCAGAGCTGGCTCGCTGGTAGCGGGTCAGTGGGCATGTCGCTGGGTATGTAGGTACTGTGAAAGGATGATGGCATGCATGGGAAACTTTCAATTGAGGGCTTCATGTACCACGCACCCATCTTCAGTTGGCAGACTTTCAGCTCATTTGCCCCACTCTTTGGAAACTCCATCCCAAAATCCTTCAAATTTGCTCATTCCCTCACTTCACTCAAGATACATCTTAAGACCTGTTTTTGGTCATCTTTCCCCTCTCCATACCCCCAGGCTTCCAGCTTGGGTGCATGCCATTATTGTTAAGCACCATGGGATGTCTTTCCGATCAGAAAGATGCCACATAAATGTAGTTCTGGGTGGCCTACAGCTTGTGTAGAGGAAGTTGACGAGTAACATGTTGGAATATTTGTCTGTCTGTGAAGGTGTGGATGAGGGTCCTGAGCAGGGAGGACATAGGAAAAGACAAGTGAGATGGTGACATTGTCAGGACAAGTGGGAGCCTAGATATAAGGCGGTGGTGGTGGGGGGCACAGATGAACAAAACCCCAAGTTGGCTGTATAAAGTAGTCAATGGCTGAGATGAAAAGGCACTGATAGAAACCAAGCAGAGGGACACAGCTGTCTCGTCTTGTCGATATTTAGCTGAAGAAAATTAAAGCTTATCCAGGACTGGACGCTGCCAAGTAAACAGCACTGGCCCTGGAATCAAGGGAAGAGACAGAGATGGGGTTGAAAAGACAATCCTGATGAGAAATGATGCAGAGAGGAGTGAAGACTTTGAAGGAAGATAATAACTGATATGGGCGGATACATAAATGGAGGTCATCAATAATTTATATATGGCAGAGACTGGCAAGAAATACATAAGAAAATCATATTCAATGTGGAACATTTTGTTATATCAGATGACTGAAGTCAAAAGCAATGATCCAAAGCCAGTGTTTGCATACACTACTTGTGTAACAGTGAAACCATGACTCGTATAAAATCCACGACTCATAAAAATCCACATTACTCACAACATACAAGTTTCTTGCAAATGTGAAATCCAATGCAAGAACTATGCTAACAATAAATAAAAAGGAAGTAGTATTTGTATAAATAATAACATTTAAAAGATATAAAGCCTCATTGTGCTGACTTCCAGGTTTGCAGCAAATTAAATCCAGCATTTATAGTGTAAATATACTGAGGCAAATATGTTGACTGCTGTGTTGTGTGCGTCAGGCTGGCTATCGGTAGCACTCTCATCTCTAAGTTAGAAGCTGTGCTTTCAAGCTTCATGTCAGGATTTGGAACTCATAGTACAAACTGACACTCTAATGCAATGCCAGATGTGTACTGTGTAGTTCTTTGGATTTCGGATGAAACATTAAATTAAACCAAGGTTTAATTCAGGTGGATGTTAAAGATCCCAAGGCACCAATTCAAATGAGAAGGGAGTTTCTACCAGTGTTCTGGCCAATAACAATAATCCTTCCACTTGATCCTCTTTCAGACATCTCAAAGTGCTTCACAGAATATACTATAAGATGAACTGACTATGTGGGCAAAACGCCGCAGCTAATTGCAGACAGCAGTGTCCCACAAACAGTCGTGGATTGAAATGACCGATTTATTATCTTTTTTTGGGGGGGTGATTATTATTAGGCGTATGGAGTAAGGAAAGTTGGCCAAGGTTTCACCCTGTCAGGAATTGAACACAGATCTCTCTCGCCTGCAAGGCGAATACTCTAACCACTGACTACAGGGCTCCACAAATGATGTGACACGGAAAGCCAAGCGATTGAAACTGTACTCCTGTTCAGAACACGGCTACCAACCTCCAGAACAGAGAAGTCATGACTAACTAACAGAGTGCACTTGAGCTATATCAGTCAGGGGTGAAAATGGCCAGAGGTATCACAGAAGTTAATAAAATAAGCCCTTGCATTTGATAACCACGTATTATCACATGCTTGAGACGCACCAAAACGCTTCACAGGAGATACTGTAAAATAAATCAATTGTGTATTTTGTGGGCGAAATGTCAACTGGAGAGGCAAGTTCGGGTTAGTTGAGGTTAGGTTGCGAGCCCACAAAGAAAGGGGAATATTACAGCAAACAATGAAACACTTAATAATCCTCCAAATAAAATTGATTATTCATCCGGTTGCTATTTGTCGGATTTTGCTATGTGCATACTGGCATCCATTTCTCCCCAGTCACTCCACTTTACAGAATAGCCTGTCAAACATTTGGGACATCCTCCTGATGTGAAAAATTGCTATACTACAAATGTAAGGATTATCATCATGATTATGGTCTACACTCAAAAAATTCCACAATAAAACGGGTTGGAATTCCATGATAAAAAAAATTCCCACATTCCATGAGTTTTATTAAATATCCAAAACATCAATTTTCAAGGAGAGGAAGGCAATGAATTTTATTAGATGAATTTTATTAAATGTTATGAAACATTTGATGATTGATTTAGATTTACTTGAGAGAGAGAGAGAAATTACCATAGGCGCAAAGTACACTAGTAGGTTTTTGATGGCTTCTGAAGATAAAGATTTGATGGCTAAAAACATGGCCACAGATGGAGGGAGGAGGGAATGTCCAGCAGGTAGTTTGATGAACCGATGTGAAAGGCGCACTACCAAATGTAAGGATTATTATTAACTGCATACTGACAAACACAGGCTGGAAGTACATAACTCTGAAAACTTTAGCATAGAGGTAGGGATCTTTCAAGGATCTTGTAGTTGATCTACTGCGGTGCAATAATAATAATCCTTGCATTTGATAATAGCACTTTTGCATTTGATATAGCGCTTTTCACATCTACAGTATATTGTAGACGTGATAAGGTGTACTGTAAGGTGAATTGACTATATTTTGTGGGCGAAATGCAGCAGCTAATTGCGCACAGCAGTGTCCCACAAACAGTTGTAGATTGAAAATGACCGATTTTTTTCGACGGATTATTATTAAGCATGTGGAGTAAGGAAACATGCCCAAGGTTTCACCCTGCCTGGAATTGAAACCAGGTCTCTCGCTTGTAAGGCGAGTGCTCTAACCACTGAGCTACAGGGCTCCATGATTGCACACTCCACCTCACCAAGCCAGTCAGGAATCTGAGCTGCCCTTTCTTCCCCATATCAGTGCCATGACCAGCTCCGCCTTCAATCACCTCTGCTATATTGCCCTTTTCTGTCAATGCCTCACCTCTCAGGCCCCTGAAACCCTTACACATGCGTTTGGCACCTTTACGCTTCACTACGGCAACTCCCTCCTTGTAGGCCTCCCCAACTCTTCCCTCCACAGATCATCCAAAACTCTGCAGCTCGTGTCCTCTCCTGCACCAGGCTCCGTGACCCCATCATCTCCACCCAGCTCTACTGGCTCTATTTCACAGAAGTTCAAATTCAAGATCCTCATCCTCGAGTCTCTCTCCAGCCCCTACCTCTCTGACCTGCTGACGCCCTATCAACCTTTCCACTCTCTCCATTCAGTAGCTCCAGGCTGCCCCATGTCTCCGGTCCGACCCGCTCTATCATCTTAGCCGGGTTTTCAGCCTCTCTGACCCCATCCTTTCGAACTCCATCCCTCAATCCCTTCGCCTCTTCCTTCGCTTGTCACTGTTGCCCTCCTACCTCTCGGTTCTCCCTCATCCCAACCCTGCCCCCCAACCCTCAAAGCTCAGGTCCCAACCCCTGTCTGATCAGCACCTTGGGACGTTTTCCCGCTATACAAATGTAATTTTGTTGCTGTAACAATAAACAAAATAATAAATAAAATAAGGCAAAAGCAAAATAAATCATACATCAGGATAACTCACACTAAAAGCATCAATTTCCTTCCCCTCCCCCAATCCAACCTTAAGCACAATACCAGTAGAGGATAATAAGACAATCTGTTCAAGGCTTTGCTAGCATTAAAATCGAACAAGATGCACTTCAGCAGTTCAAAATAAATGCCTTCATATTCTTACAAGGGAAAGAGTAACTTCATTTTGTCTGCTCCCCATGAGTTCAGATCAGACAAGCATATGGGTGAAATCATATCTACACTCACGCTACATTACATAGAATATTATTACTGCACAGGAGGCAGCCATTTGATCCACCATGTCTTTGTCGGCTCTTTGGAAGAGCCATCCAATCAGTCCCACTCCTCTGCTCTTTCCCCAAATTCTTCCACATTTTCCCTCAAGTACCTATCCAGTTCCCTTTTGAAAGTCATCTTTGAATCGGTTTCAATCACCCTTTCAGGCAGTACATTCCAGACCATAACTAACTGGTTAAAAAAAATGTTCTCCTCATTTCCCTACTTTTGCCAATCTTGAATATATGTCCCTCAGTTACCAACTCATCTGTCAGTCAAAACAGATTCTCCCCATTCTACTCTTTCAAAACTCCTCATAATTTTGAACATATCCATTAAACCTCCTCTAACCTTCTCTGCTAGAAGGAGAACAATCCCAGCTTCTCTTGTCTCTCCACATTAGTCCCTCATCCTTGGTATAATTCTGGTAAATGTCCTCCTCTGCACCCTCTCCAAGGGCTTGATATCCTTTGCAGAACTGGACACAATACTCCAGCTGAGGTTTAACCAGTGATATTCAGTAATTGTTGCACCTCCAGCACAAAATTTTGTAAAAACATTATCAAGCCAAATACCAAAGAACCATATCTCAATGGGTGCCCTGGAAGTTAACTAATCCAACATACATCCTGGCATACAGTATTATAAATCCCTTGCACTATAAATCCCTTGCACATCTGACTCCTTATGTTAATACATTGTGCACTGGTAAAGTAGAAGCCCGTTTATCTGGCACCCTTGGGACCTGGCCAATGCCGGTAAAGCGCCTGCTGGATATTCAGGCGGCCTGCAGCCGAAAACCCACTACAAAAAAATGTAAGTTCTTTTATCACACACCATACACACCAGCCTAAGTAATAACAGATAATAATCGAATATTATATTGGTACTTAATGTTAAAACTACTCTCTTGCACTTCTCACCTTTACTGATTGAGATTTACAGTCCAGTGATTCTTTTTTAAATGGAGTCAAGCGGGTGCAAAAAAAACGGCAGCGCGATTTTAACTTTACTAGCTGCAAGCTAAAGCCCTGGACTCTACTAGCGGCAAACTGAAATACTGCACCTGTGCGACAACGTGGGTTATCAGCTAGTGTTATCGGCTTGCCTCTGGTATGACTTTAAAGTTTTTTTCTCCCGCTTGGCGTGCTCCATTTTAACAAGAATCGCTAGACTATAAGCCTCAACCGCAGCATCATAGCTTCAAGCACAGCATCTACCAGCAAAGGTAAAAAGCGCAAGAAAGTAATTTTAACAATAAGTACCAATACAATATTCTGTTATTATGTTATGATTTATGCATTTACAAATGCTCCACTGCTATTGTTCTGAATAAGTTCCGGAGTATCGAATGGGGACTTTTTTTTTGGCATGCCGGTTATACAGAAGTGCTACGGAATGCCATCCCTCAATCCCTCCGTTTCGTTTCTTCCCTTTCCTCTTTCAAGGCCGGTTTGAAGACTTTCCTCTTCGATCGTGCCTTTTATTCCACCCCGAATTTTTTTACCTCCCCTTCGTGTTTTACCCCTTCCCAAACACTCCCCTCTCAGCTCGGGTCACACGCCTCCTGTGCAGCGCCTTGGGACGTCCTCCCGACGTGAAAGGCGCTCTATAAATGCAATTTGTTGTTGTTGTTGTTGTTGTTGGTGCATCGAGTCATAGATAAACAGGCTTCTACCGTAGTTAGAACCCAGATCATAAAGATATTGTGCCAGATTCTGCAACGTAGAAGTGCTAACTAACAGGCACAAGATCCTTTTCACAAAAAGCAGGAATTTAGGTGGCATAGATGAACCTACAATATAAAATGCTACACATCAACACATTGGAGATTATACACAAATAGACCAAAGTAAAAATGTCTTTATTGAAATGTCAATACGTGGTTAAATGAATACATCACAGAATGTAGAAAGGAACTGAAAACAAGTGCATAATCCTACCTCTCTGCTGGGCATCAAAAATTATCTTGGTCAGAATTTTGTTTAAGATTGCCTTTCGGTAAAGTTTACATTCTTAAAATAATCCTTGTATTTGATACATTGTTGAAATGTTTCAAAGTGTATCACAGAATATATTGTAAAGTGAACAGACTGATACTTTGTGGGCGCATGAACATTCTCTACACAATGATTACATCCAATTGTATCCGGAATGCATTTTGAAAAGGATAACCTTCTATTTAAGAAAAACCTACCTAAAAGGTTTAATACGCATAACAGTCATACATAGCTTGCATGAAGGTGCTGTTCCCTCTATTTTTCCAATGAATTTTGACCAAATGTGTATTAATTTCCCCTATTGAGGGAATCCATTGAGAAGATAGCAATTTAGACTGCTTGGAGCAAGGTGCTTATCAATTTGAAGAACCAAGATCCTATTGGCATCCTATTGGCACATGATTGCCAATAAAAAAACATGATTGCTCCAATCTATTGAAGCTTTTTTTAAGAGCAATTAACAATATAACTCCAGAATACATAGACGGGCCCGAACCAAGCTGAGAAGGATCGAATTCTGGTAGATTACATCATGAACATCAGGCAAATTAATTTAAGAGACATTGCCCTCAGGCCATAAAAAAAACCTAGTACGGGCCTTCTACAAGATTGAAGAGTAAATATTGTTGAGAAAAACCCAATCATTAAATGTATGCCAGGTGAGAGATCAATTTTAATACAGGTCTGCTATGGATCCTCATTTGCTAAAGCACAGAACACATAAGGCACTGAAATCGGAAATGTAACTGGCGAACCGTTTTTCGCTGATACATTATAACGTATTCTGGAGGAGATCCAAAGCACTGTTTTAACAACCTTGTGTTATGAAGTTCCAACAATATGAAATCTCTCTTGCCAATTCAGAATAATGTGGAATATTAAAAATGAACCAAGTGTGAAATAACAAACAACTTGTAATTCACTAACTCTGTGGGCTGAAATTAAAGATCCATCTTCCGACTTTTTGTTCAATAGGTGCCTTAGATTCAAATGGAATACATTAACTTGTACAAAACTGTACATACAAAAATTTGTGTGGAGAAATTGATAAGACCAATATACCCTAGTTTACCCTCAAAAGCCAGATGTGGTCGAGTATTTAATCACCTTGTCTGAGATTTGTTGCTAAGCAAAGAGATAAGTGGGTATGAATCTAAAAGAGAGCCCTCTTATCAACAACCCTGGAAATATAAAATTCTTCCTGGAATACATGAAGTATGGATTTAGTCCTCTATTCTTTCAACCGTTTTCAGTAATAGGAACAAGTGCTAATGGCAGATGTACTAAAGTGAAGTCCTGTAGCTCAGTGGTTAGAGCATATGCCTCACAAATGAGATCTGGGTTTGATTCCCGGTAGGACAAAACATTTGGCAAGCATCCTCACTTCACACGTCAGTTTACTGGCAGAAAGTAGGAACCTGGTTGTTAGTCGCTTGGCAGATCACTTTTTCTAGAGGTAAATAATCCTTTCACAAAAAATAAATTGGTCACGCTGTGAATACAGAGCCCAAGCGAGGGTGGGTATCACAGCTTGTGGTGCAGGAAGACATGGCTGCAGAGTTCTAGACAGTTTGTAGGAGAATTCAAGCAGGCCATTAGTATAATGAATCATTTTACAACTCATTACAATTTTAAAACAACAGAATTATTGAATCTTAGTAGGAAAAGCAAGTCAGATGTGGAAAATAGAGGATTTCAATATAAATGGGAAGTGGATTACTTGTTGATTGAAAGTAATGGCAAACCTCAGTGCCTTACATGCAACTAATATCTGTGTTGAAGGAGATCAGAATTAGTTTTGCAATAATGGATTAATCTATTTTGCTTTGAGGAGCATTCCCTGTAGGGGCCCCCACATGCTGACTTGATATCTTCTGAATTTAGTACATTCAAAATATTGATGCATGTATTTTCATTGAGCTGATTATGATTAAATAATTTAAAACGATTTAAAACATACGATTTCTGGATGATTCTTTCACAATTGCGGAGGAAAAAAAATAATGCTTATTTGGCCTGCAAACATTTCTCAAATGTGGAATCTGCCCTCATCACCCAAAAAGTTAGACCCCCTGACCTAGACAATAAGCACAAAGTTGCAATGTAGAACTCAAACCAACTAGAGTGTAAATAGTATTGACGAAGCTTTGCTGGATAACACAGATAGGATGAAATTGTCCACTCGGGCTGCCAGTTGTAGTGATATATATAGGCTGATTAAATATATATCTTATACATAACAAAATTACACTTGTAAAACGCCTTTCACGTCAGGAGGATGAGTTCCTGGTCAGGTGCTGGACAGTCATTGTTTCAGACCCGAGCTGGGGTCAGGGACGGGAAGGATGGAGGGAAAGGGGGGAGGGGGGGGGGGGGGGGGGTTTGGGGTGACTGATGGAGAGTCTTGAGGTAGGATATGGAGTCCAGGGAGGGAGCGAGGTAGGTTGATAGGGGGTCAGGAGGTCACAGATGTAGGGTGGGGCGAGACTGTGGAGGGCTTTGAATGTGAGGACCAGGATCTTGAATTGGATCCTTTGGGTGATGGGGAGCCAATGGAGTTGGGAGAGGATGGGGTCACAAAGCTTGGAGTGGTAGAGGACACGGGCCACAGAGTGCTGGATTATCTGCAACCTGTGGACGAAGGAAATGGGAAGGCTGACAAGCAGGGCGATAAGCCGGAATGTGATGAAGGCATGAATGGGGGGCCTTGAAATGTCCTGATGTGAAAGGTTCTATACAAGTGTAATTTTATTGTTGTCTCAGTGGTACTTGTTCTAGTATTCTTGTCCATATTGTTTTGTACATAATGTTTTAATCCATAATAAATCCCTGGTTTCATCAAATCTAGATGAATCAATTATATGGTATGTAAAGTAATACAAATTCTATGGCAACATCAAGTTGCTACTACAATCAACATTTAAATAAGCACCCCGAGATTCTCGCATAAATGAAGTTTGCTTATAAAGATGCAAGTTGTTCATTGCTGCACCAAATCTGCTCTTCCAGCAGTAGGGGCACGCATAGAAACGAAAAGTAAATGCCATTCAAAAATATGCTCTAGACTAGGAAAAATACAGACAAAGTA